>VDFB02109042.1:31277186-31533717 GCA_007258455.2 Sequoia sempervirens
GTGGTTATAAGGAAATTAGCCGCATCTAATTGTAAGTATCAATAAATGAAATATTGCATCCAAATTATAATAAATTGAAAAAAAAAAATTGGTTTTATCACACCATAGAAGCAAAAATTCATGATCTTATGCAAAATGTAGGGCTCAATTCAATAGAGTTCCCATTTAAGAGGACCTCAAGATTTCCCTTCTAGGCAGCTCTATGGAGTCGTGGATGAACGCTTCTCTAAGAGTCTTGACTGGAAAAAGACATTCTTCCATTACATCTGACATGCAGTAAATAAACTCAATAAAGTTTATTTAAAATTGAATAATTTGTGCAATCTATTCAATATTAATTTCCACCATAAAGTAATTACATGTCTATTTGTTTTCAACATTCAAGCAATGATAATACTGCACATGACATTGGAATGCAGCCTGGTGAGGGTGGAGAACAACCTGTAGATGAAGGTCATGGTGTGCATCCTGGTATTTTAGAGCATGTAGAGCGTGATCAACATGTTGAGCATGATCAAGGCTAGAGAAGATCAGGAATATGATGTGGCCCCATCAGGTAAAGAGGACCACTCTAAAGTTCTTTTAAACATATTTAATTGCAATTGGTGTATTAATTAATGTAACCTTTCGTGTTTCAACTTTAGATCATGTAGAGCGTGATCAACATGTTGAGCATGATCAGGCTAGAGAAGATCAGGAACATGATGTGGCCCCATTAGGTAAAGAGGACCACCCTCATGTTCTCTTAAACATATTTAATTTCAATTGGTGTATTAATTAATCTAACCTTTCGTGTTTCAACTGCAGATCAAGATTTAGAGGGTGTTCAAAATGTTGAGCATGAGTCTATAACAAAAGTTCAGGAACATGATGTGGACCCATCAAGTAAAGAGAACCACTCAAATGTTCTTTTAATTAATGAAATACTTGTAACAATAATAATAAAACATATCAGTTTAACATTTCTTTCTTATTGCAGCAAATCCCCCCTTGCAGCGGTGTCCACGTCATGAGCAGACGACTAGGCGTACATTAAGATCATGAGCAGAGGGAAGAACAACTAAAGGGGGGGACATATATTGATTAGAAAATGATAGTCCACTTCAACTTTATGTAGCTTTAAAAAAGAAACAAAAAAAAGTGATTGTAATCATATCATGACAACCATATTTTTGATAATATGTAAAAACTGAAAGAATGAATATTATATGTTAATGAATGAATGTGAATATGTTAATTAATGAATTTTATATGTTAATGAACGAATGTTATATGTTATTAATGGATGAATGAATTTTATATGTTATTAATGGATGAATGAATGTTATATGTTATTAATGGATGAATGAATGAATGTTATATGTTATTAATGGATCAATGAATGATTAATGTTATATGATTGGGTATGGGGAATTGAGAGTGATGTGAGGGGCCAAATGAGCTTCCACCATCATGTGGTTGGCCCTGTTAAGTAGAGAATATTAAACTATTCTCAAAACAAAGAGAAGCTCAATAAGGTAATGCACTTTTCAATATAAGAAATGCATCATTGAAGCATCAAACCAATATGCAGTTTGTATGTATGATCAGTCATCAGTCTCCACAATGGTACATTTCCACGGATATTTTTTAAAAAAAAAATTGATGCTTCGTCGCAATTTCGATCGAACCCACCGATGAATCAACAAAAAAGGTTTGACGAAGTTGCTATAGTTACGACGAAGGTTTCATCGTAACTCCTTGCCCATTTCATCGCAATTTTGACAAAATTTTGGTGTTGTTTCCACGCTACTACTTTTCCATTTTGTCGCACTTTTGATGAACTTTTGGTGTTCTTCTGACACTACTCCTTGCTCTTTTCATCGCCATTTTGATGAACTCTTGGTGTTGTTTCGATGCTACTACTTGCCTATTTCATCGCACGTTCAACAAAATTTTGGTGTTGTTTCGGTGCTACTCCTTGCCCATTTCGTTGAAATGGTGATGAACATCTGGTGTTTTTTTGACGCTAATCCTTTCCCATTTCATCGAACTGGCAACGAAATTCTGGTGTAATTCGTCAATGGATATATGAATTGTTCATCAATATTTTGATGAAATTCTGAGCCATTTCATGATGCCGACGACCGACGATTCTTCTCCGTTATTTCGACGTTTAATTCGTCATCAACCTTTTGACGAAAAAATAGCAACGCAAATATTTTTTCCATTTCTTCACTTGTCTGACAAAGATTTGTCGAATGACTGACGAACGACCATCGAAAAATGGTGTCAAATTCAGTAGTGCTAGACCCACTTTGTTTCTATGTAACCCTGATGCAATATTCGTAGTATCCTCTCCCCTTACGCAATCACTCAATCCTGGGTGTAAGAGAAATGGTTATTTCCTCTAGAAATTGGGTCAGCCAGGGGATTTCATCACCTCTAGGCAACTCAAACTGGCAACAGAGCTAAAGCCAAACTACCCCCAACCAGCATATAAATGTGAATCTTAAGGGAAAACCTAAGATTACAAGTGTGGATGTGTCATACGGACCAAGTAGTACTCCCCAAAACCCTGTTGAGATTAACCTCTTCAGGCTGGAGTGCCTCCTAATTGGAGAAATCTTGTGCCCCATGTATGGCCACTCGAATGGGGATCTTGAATTAAACACCATTGTTTAGTAGCCAAAAACCTTCTATTTGCTAGCGCAGCACCGGTCGGTGTTAAGGCATCCACATCTTCGCAATATGTAGTAGAAGTGATCAATCTACCATGGGATTTTCATGGGGGTTGGAAGCTTGGTTGGCCTAAGAAGAGAGTGCACTATAAGGGGGAGCCCGTGCAACCAAGCTTCTGAATTCACATGCTACTGATATGCAACTGGGGAAACCCACATGGAATCTAGTGAATACTATCTTGGCTTAACCATAGGATTGTACTTGTTCTCTTTTGTGTTTGATTACTTTCAAAATATTGTGCTTGCCAAGTATTTGCTAGATACTGAAATGAAACAAACAACACTCAAACATCTAGAAACAAATAGTCAAACTTTAAACAATTTAGTTTTTTTACCAAAACATCAGAAAATTTGAATTTTTTACATTCTACACCGCATCTGTTAAACTACATTTTCTCTGTCACACTGCATTTGATAGTCTTTGCAATGCATCTACTCTGCTAAAACACATTTGCTGGTCCAAACACTGCATTTGTCTATCCTACACCGCATTTGCAATCTATAAAGCCATATCTGATATAGTAAAACCGCATATGTTGTCTACAAAGCCACATTTGATAAACTGCACTGCATTTTCCATCTTTAGCGCCGCATTTGATCACTAAAACACATTTTCCACCTGCAACAACGCATTTTCCTGGAAGAAAAATAAACACTGTCACATAACAAAATCTGAGTCCAAACATCTTAGCCTGCTGTCAAATATCCTTTCAAAAAGGTCTTTATCAGAAACCAGAACTGAAATTGCTCAAACTCATCATCATTTGCATCCATTAGCTTACATTTTAACCATAGGTTTAATTTTCCAAATCTTAGTTTCATTCCCTAGGCTTTGTAATCATCATTTCCAGCATAAACTCATTTTTAGGTCCCATCTTAGCAGACTTTGGATTAGGCCAACTCACCATACTTTGCAAAACCATTGTTTCAAAACTAAGTTATCTTGGGACATAGTCATTACTCCTATTTTTAGTCATTGTCCTTTTGTGAGAACCTCAAACTCAATAGTCTAGTTAGGAAGGCTCACTTGTCATTTTGACCTTGTCACTTGGTCCCCTTAGCAAATACTTTGATAACCAAAGTTGAAACATAAGTTAAGCTTAGGTTGGTTAGATGAACCTTTCTCCAAGTATTGTCAACCCTAGTCCTCATTTCACACCTAGACTTTGCATTAAATATTATCCATCCTAGTCCTCATTTTAAACCTAGACTTTACATTAATCATACCCTGAGTCAACATTATCATCCTAGTCCTCATTTGGAATTTTGGCCTTGACAACCTTGTCATCTTGCATTAGTCATTTCCTTAGGAAAACATTATTATCTCTTTGCATTGACTTCCTTTATTCCCAAAATACAAAAAAATTAGTGTCAGAACTTGTCATTCTAGTTCACATTGGTTACTTCTTTTGGACGACATTGTCATATTGCATCCCTTTATCAAAAAAATCTAAAAACATAGTCTTGCATTGTCATCCTTTATCACAAAAATCCAAAAACATAGGCTAGCATCATCCTTGCATTTACTCGTCACTCTCATCATCTTCATTTGAGCAATTCCCTTTTATGGTGGAAACTAGATTCTAAAGAAAGAAAAGACAAATGGAAAACTTTGGACAAGATTCCAATCCCAACATCGATAATAATTATGACACAAACCAACACTGGAATTTTTCTGACCTATTTCACAACATGAACACACAATCTTCCATGAGCATGCAATCTTCATCACAAAACCTTTTTGAACCATTCATACAAAGACACTGACATTGACACATATATGTAGAAGACTTAGAAGTTGCAATGCAAAATCCTAACGTAGTCTCCTTTGTCGAAGACTTAGTCCTACATGACCCTCAAAGGTATCTATCCATGCTCTTGGACCAAGGGGTTAAACTACCACATGGCTTTGACTTTAATACTTTGAGACTAACATCACCTATGTACCCTTCCTACCGACAATCCATGAGTCCTAGTCCTTCATCCGTCTACCCTCACTACCAAAAGTCACTTAACACCATCCATGGCATTAGTCCACAACAAACATCCATTAATCACCCTTATCCTAACTTTGACAAGGGAAGCCAAATTTCCATTAATCCCTTCCAACCCCCCATGTCCTATCCTAGTCCTCCATTTACCAATCCCGTCCAAATTCCCACGTCTTACCCTAGTCAACAATACACTAATCCATGTCAAGTCTCCATGTCCTATCCTAGTCCTTCATCCATCAATCCAGCCCAAGTCTCCATGTCATCCACTAATTCCCTCAAAGTCTCCACATCCTATCCTAGTCCTATGGTCTCTAATCCTTTCCAAGTCGATACCTCACAAGCCACATTTAGTCATGAAAATTCTATCACTGTCCAAAGTCAAATCCCATTTAATAAACTTGAGGATACATGTCAAAACAAAAGTCCAAAGCATGACACATCACCCTCACGTCAAGAATAAGGTAGTCCATCCCATGACCCTATCTTCCAGTCCATTCAATAATTTCTCCTAGACAATCATCATAGCATCCAAGATACACCTATCCTTGACAAATATTACAATCATATCCTCCAAGACACTACCATTTTTTACCAAGACAATCTTATCTTTGATCAAGGCACTACCATTGACCAAGAAGTCTAAAATGATCCACTCCTTGACCTTTATTCCATTCATGACCAAACACTTGACGATGACCCTATTTAGGCCTCGACTAGTGACGCTTACTAGAATGAGACACTTTCCTCCATGGGACACATAGATGATATTCCTCCAGAACTAGATTCTTCCACTATGGACATATTTACAAATGTTCAAGCTATAGCCAAATTCACTAGATTGTATGACACTGACCATAATGATGGATTCAACATCGAATGGGAAGCACCAATAGAATCATCTGAACCTGACACGTCACAAGATCAGACCAAATATATCAATCAAAAAGATGTCTAACATGTCAATGAAGCTAAGACACCTTATCAGCTAGGATCATCTGTCTTTATCAGATAGGCTTTCTCACAAATGAGAATATTCCAAGTAGCATTGTCCACATATATTATGATGGGTTAGCATCTTTCTTTCAAGATAATAAATACCCCATCACAAGCAAAATATTTCAAAGCATGCAATATGAAGGCAAAGGACTAGGCATACATGAGCAAGCCATTCTAGAACCAATACAACTTTAGGTAAATTACAGACATCAAGGTCTTGGCTATTCTTCAATCAACAAATCTAATGATGTTAGTGGAACTTCCTCGATACTAGGGGCAACCTTGTCAGATACAAATGTCAAAATAGAGTACATGAGAAATCCTTGTCATAAGATTGTTGCCAACACCCCATCCACCCACACCATAAACTGTCATTCCATCATAAATAAACCTTCCCTTTGGAACCAACAAAAACAAAAGTCATACAAATCAAAAGATCAAAATAAAATGTCAAAGGCCATTGAATCAAACAAAAAGACAAGTTGAAAAATGAAATTAAAATGGAACCCAAAGACAAGTGGATCAAGCAAGTCACATACAAAATTTAATCAAAATGTGGAGCCACAAGACAAGAGGACTCCCATCTATAACAAATGCCCACCTCCTTCAAAATGGTCATCAAACAAGGCATCTAAAGGTGTTGGTTCAAAATTCCATCCCTCCAAAATCCTTCATCCACCATATCACATTTTGAAAATAAAAAATGATTCATCCAAACAGCCAAACAACCTTTCCACGTCTACCATCATCTATCATAATCCTACATCTCGTCTAAAGTCCAAAGATACCATGTCACAAGTCCATCACATCATGGCAGCAACTCTTTATCACAAGGACCCTCATGGCACTCTATTGCGATATTTGTATTCTAATAAGGCCAACTCTAGTGTTGAAAAGGATCACAATGACATCAATTAGTTGTATGCAAGCGCTATGATCCTGCCACGACAATTGCTTCAAAAAGGTCATTATTGGCATATCATGGAACTAGTCTTTACATCGGCACCATCAGCAGCTTCAAAAAAATCAATGGTCAGCTAAGGCATCAAGGTCATTCAAAAATATAAAAAATACAAAAAAATTGAAAAATATAAAACATCGTCACCCTGATGAAAACCTCGAAAACAGGCATCTAGGTGACACCAAGAAAATAAAAAATTCAAGAAAATAGTATAGAGAAAAAATTTGTCCAACGGTGAAAACCTGGAAAACAGGCACCCTGGATAAGTACCATGATGAAAACCTGACAAACAGGCATCATGTGTAAAATTGTCTGTGTGGACTCTTACACTTGGGGGCAAGTTGTCTCATTTCCCATGCCTTCCTCATGACATTTACACCCATCCATTTCATTATATCATTTCCATCCATTTTCCCACCTACCTTGGTCTTGACATAAAACTGACACACAAAAATCATGCTTTGGGAAAACTCTTGACATGCCTATCCTTTAGTCATACATTATTCATGAAACATCATGTCATTGTTTTCATAACCTCATTATCCTATACGACATAGTCCTTGAAAATAATATGACAATTCCCTTAGTCTCATGTCCCCCATCCTTTACCAAGGCCACCTCTCATCCTTTCATGTTTGTCACCTATCTTGGCTTTCCCTTGTCAAACGGTCTAAGGATACTCCATCATCCCATCTAGTCCTAACCAAGTCATTCCAAATGCAATGAGTTTCATCCATACATGAGCATCATCCAAAACATTCCTTGACTTTGTTCTTGGCCCGGCTGTAGACCTTAATCTTTTAGTCGCATTATCGTCATCCTCACATTGTTTCGGGATTTTTCCTTCCCACATCAAACAATGTTGTCATCACTCATCAATTGGTATTCAGCTTGACTAGGGGCACAATCATGTTTGTCATTGGCATCATTCACATGCATTTGTCATGATCCTCATAAAATTTCAGACAACATAAAATTTCAAAAAGTCCAAAAAAATTAGAAAACAACAAAAGTCCAAAAAAATCATAAAACAACAAAAGTCCAATAAAATCAAAACATGTCAAAATCCAAAAGAATAAAAACATGTCAAAATCCAAAAAAATCAAAGCATGGCTAAAAGACGAAAACTTCCAAATGACACGACAAAATCCCAAAAACAAAGTCACATTTCATCATGTCTGTCATATTAGTCAAGTCTTTGTCATTCGTCTGCACTAAGTTGTCTCTGCACATTTGCTATGTAGGCAAGGCCATCAGTCAATGGGCCCCCGAGACATTAGGTTAGTCCTTTTAGATTTTTAAAAAAAAAATCATGATTCAATCTTTAATCATCAAGACAAAGTCATTGGTCGTATCAAACTATGAGGTATCTGAGTGCATGACGTAGGCAAGGCCATCTGTCGATGAGCCCCCGAGGCCACACTAGGTCATTCCATTAGGGTTCATTGCACTACACTGGCACAAATGTAAAAATTCTTCAAGTAAAAAAAAATCATTTTCGAAATGGGAAAACTTCTAAAACAAATTATGGCAATCATTTATTCGACATGACAATCACATCAGCATGTTAACATGGACATGTAGTCAACACAAGGAAATTCAGTCAACTTCAGTTAACTTCAGTCAAACTTAGTCAAAACAAGTCAAATTATCATAACTAGTCAAACTATCAACTCTTGGTTATTCTTCATATGTGTCTTTCTGTAGAATAGCCTCTATCATTTATGCCTTAGGATGTGTCCTTCCTAGGCGTCGTCACTATCATTTGGCATTTTGAGGGATCCTCTTGACATTTAAGGATCAATCCTCTCGACATTAGTATCATTCAGGATGTGTCCTTCCCGAATTTGGCAATCTTCGGCATTCATCTTCTCAGCATCATCAAAAACCTTGACACCTAGTATCTCGACATTTAAAAAACTCGACATTCAGACACACTTGGCATTTGTCTTTGGCTCTTTCATCATGTTACTAGTTTCTCAGCGATGTCTTGACAACAGGATTTAGAGAAGCAACGACGTGTCATGATGATTGTCTTTTTGATAGTCATGGTATTAGTTTCTCAGCGATGTCCTGACAACATGATTTAGAGAAGCAGTGACATATCATGATGGTTGGCTTGATTTTTCATCATGTTACTAGTTTCTCAATGATGTCTTGATAACAAGATTAAGAGAAGCAACAACGTATCATGATGATTGTCTTACTTTTTCTTTTTTGGGACTGTCATGTTACTATTTTCTCTACGATGTCCTGAAAATGGGATTTAGAGAAGCAACAATGTATCATGATGATTGTCTTACTTTTTCTTTTTTGCAACTGTCATTTTACTAGTTTCTCCGCAATGTCCTAATGATGGGATTTAGAGAAGTAGCAATGTATCATGATGATTGTCTTACTTTGTCTTTTGTGGGACTACCATGTTACTAGTTTCTCCGCTATGTCCTGACAACAGGATTTAAAGAAGCAATGACGTATCATGATTGGATTGATTTTTCATCATGCTACTAGTTTCTCGACGATGTCCTGACAATAAGATTTAGAGAAGCAACAATGTATCATGATGATTGGCTTGTTTTGTATTTTTTAGGTAGTCATGTTGCTAGTTCCTCAAGGATGTCCTGGCAACAGGATTTAGAAGAGCAACGACGTTTCATGACTTTCCTTTATTGTCTTTATTTATCTTTTTATTCTTGTGGTTGGTTATGACAAAAAGACTGGGGCAATTACACTCTTAGTATGAGTCATCATCACCCTTGTCTGTGATTGCTTGTCTTATGTGATGGTACGACCTTGTACACCTTGATCTATGTCATATCATGGTGTTTGTTGGCCATTACAATAAAATGCCCAATGATGATTAAGAGCAATAAATATTAAAGTCCTATGGTGATATGTTGAAGGATTTGGTATAGGAACTAAAATGCATCTTCTTTTGTCTTTTCATCTTCTCTCGTCCATCTCACGATACATTGCATCACACATGGCATCATATACATATAGTCGTGCATTAACATAATCATAAACGTGGCATCCATTCAATTTAATGGTGAAATTGTCTGTACCATTTTTTTTCTTGTCAACAAATTGACTTATCAGGACACCTTCCAAATTTTTCTATCACTGGCCCAAAATTTGAAAATTTTCCCAAAGGGGCATTGATATTCCCTACCTTCGCTAGGGCATGACTTTAACTTATTTTCTTTGCCACATCGCGACACGCTGCATTATGATAAAGAGGGGCAAAATGTAGACACATAAAAATGACCTAGGCCTGCAAGCTCTTTTTTTACCACTTTCATCCTAGCATAATTATGACATTTAATTATGTCCTTGGTCCACATTCGACTATTAATTAAATAATTCATAATTACTTAATTAATTCATGTCCTTTTATTTTTCATGATTATAAATAAATAAATTTTATTTATTTATTCAATACGTCACTAATTGCCTAAATCTTCCCATAATTAAATAAATGTCTTAATTTATTTAATTATCCTTATGTCCTGATTATTAAATAAATGAATCTTATTTATTTATTTAAAATACCACTAATTCTCATAATTAAATAGATTTATTAATTTATTTAATTATTGGTCACAATATCTAAATTAAATAATTATGTTTAATTATTTAATTGCCTCATTTAACATTTCCCTCATTTTAAATAAAATTAATTACTTAAAATGGCCTCACATTATTAATTGTCACTTCTTTTAGTAAATAATCTACAATAATAATGAATTTATGGTCATTGGATGATGTAGGGTATATCTTACCTATGAGGTCGAGTCCCCATTGGGAAAAAGGCCATGGTGATGTTATTGGATGGAGCTTCTGTCCTAGTGCATGTATCAAGTCTCTGTGTATCTGACATTGGCGACATTTCTTGACAAAGATATATGAGTCCTTTTCCATTGTAGGCCAATAATAACCCAGTCTCATAATCTTCTTGGCTAAGGTAGGACCATTAGAATGGGATCCACATATACCCTCATGTACCCCATGCAAGGTTGCTTGTGCTTCTTTAGTATCGAGACATCTCAATAGGGTATTGTCCAAGGCACGTCTATAAAGGGTACCTTCAATGATGGTATACTTGGCTGACTTATGGATAATTTCCTACATTGGCTGTTTGAGAGGTCAGGGGGTAAGATTTCGGTATGGAGGTAGTCATATATATCTTTGTACCATAGGGAATTGGGACCAACAATATCACACACCATCTCAAAATCTGGAATATCAAAGGTAGTGACCAAAAGTTGTTCTACCAAAAACTCAAATTTAGGCACATTGCTAGGTATGTCCAAAAGTGAAGCAATAGTTGCCATGGCATCTGCTACCCTGTTTTGAATGTGATGTTTTTGATGAAAGACGATCTTGTCAAAATATTCTTTGAAACTATCTGCCATCCACTTGTATGGGGTGAGCTTTTCATCTTTGGTTTCATAGTCATCATTAACTTGCCGAATTACGAGCTGGGAATCACCATAAACTTGTAGGTTCTTAATCTTCCATTTGATTTCCATGTGTAATCCTACCACAAGAGCCTCATATTCTGCTATATTATTAGTACTGGGAAAAACAATCCTAAATGACTTAGAAATAGTGTCACCCTGTGGTGTGATAAACAAGATGCCAGCCCCTGAGCCATGATTTGTATGGGACCCATCAAAGTATAACTTCCATGTCATTCCCATGTCAAGAGTGAAGATAAACTCATCAGGTTATTCTACAACTAGAGGATGATCTACCTTTATCGGTGCATTAGCCAACTAGTCAGCAATAACTTGTCCTTTTATATCTTTTATTTCTACATACTGGATATCATATTCACTGAGTACCATTACCCATTTGGCCAGTCATCCTATTAATGCTACTTTGCTAAGGAGATATTTCAAAGGATCTATCTTTGCAACCAACATTGTTTGGTGGTTTAACATGTAGTGCCTAAGTTTTTGAGTTGCAAAAACTACTACAAGACAAGAACGTTCAATGGTAGTGTAATTTAACTCATAACCTACCAAAGTGCGACTGATATAGTATATTTCCCTTTCATGACCCTCATTATCATTTTGTGCAAGCAAGGCTCCTAGTGTTGATGTAGTTGCTGAAATGTAGAGAATCAATGGTCATCCCTCAATAGGTGGCATTAAGACTGGTGGTGTAAGTAGGTAATCCTTGATTAGTTGAAAAGCTTCTTGGCACTTGCTTATCCATACAAATGGTACTCCTTTTCTGAGTAGATGTTGGAAGGGATGTGTTTTATTTGCTAACTGCACTATGAATCGTTAAATAGACTACAGTCTCCCTTGTAGTGTCCTTAGTTGATTGATATTGGCTGGTGGAGGCATGTCCATTATAGTTTTCACTTTTGTTGGGTCCACTTTAATGCCTCGTCTAGAAATGTTGTATCCTATAAGTTTTCTTGATTTCACGCAAAATACACATTTTTTTGGATTTAACCTCACTTTGTACTCTTCTAGTCTTTCAAAATCTTATCTAAGACCTATAAATGATCAGGCCTTGTCAATGATATAGCTATCATATCATCCACATAATCTTCCATAAGAGTGTGTATGAGGTCATGAAAAATAGTGGTCATGGTGCATTGATATGTTGCTTCAAAATTTTTAAGTCCAAAGGGCATGACGTTCCAACAATAAGTTCCCCATGGATAAGTGAAAGCTATCTTAGGTTGGTCTTCAGTTGTGATTCTAATCTGACTATATCCCAAGAAACCCTCCATAAGGGATAACATACAATCATGTCAATGTTCGGCAGAGGAAAGTCATCTTTGGGACATGCTTTGTTTATATCTATGAAGTCTATACAGATGAGGATGTCCCCTATTGGTTTTGTCACTGGTAAAGATTGGAAATCCAGTTTGCATAGTCAATTGATTTGATAAAGCCGACATCCTCAGTATCTTTAGTTCATCCTTGACTTATAAAGAAATTTATGGGTGCATTTTTCTCAATTTCTACTTCACAGGTTTAAAACCTGGTTCTAATGGCAAATGATGTAATACCAGTTCAGGATCCAAGCCAAGCAAGTTGTCATATGACCATGCAAAGTTGATCTATCCATGTGTGAAGAAGCTATGAAATTTAGGTTGCTCTGTTTCTGTGAAAGATGCTGCAAAATAGACTAGCTGGGGATTCTCTTTAGTGCCTATGTTGACCTCCATAGATTCTTCCACCAACATTGTTGAATTTTCTTAAGCAATGGGGAGAATTTTCAAACCTCCATCCTTGGGTGCCTCAGAGAGGTTTTTGCCCTCAGATGCATCCTTATTTTTTTCTTTTTCATCATCCAAAGGCACCTTTTGGTTTTCACCTATGGACTCGTAATTTTTATTTTTTTCATTGTTTTTCTTATTTTTGCGACTAGAGGGTTGAACAGATTCCCCAAAATAAGCCATGTTATCCAAGTCGATGGTAAATCCATCCTTATGATCACCACTAGGTATGCCTTCTCGTAGTCCCAAGAACTCAGCTATTGCTTCGTCATTCTCAAAGATATCTAAGACGGGGGTGTCTTGTTGATCCCAATCGATAAGCTAGGGATATACTAAGGGCATGCCATCATCAGAAGTATCAAAGTTTAAAGGGGTCAAGGTAAAGGCTAAATTATTGACGTAGTCACAAAGGTTTCTTACTAGATCCTCCTTATTCTTTTTCTTGGGCATAGGTAGATTATGAGGTGGGCTGATTGTCAAGGTTTGGTTATCATGAGTGGGTTTGTCAAGTTCCCAAGAGGCAGGATCAAGAGATTCCCAATAATAATGTTTAAGCCATTCCTCTTTTGTCAAAGACGTTTGTGGATGGGAACTGGATGAATTTTGTAAGGATTTAAGCATTTTGTCAAGTTCCCCAAATAGTTTATTGAGGTCTGTGATAGAGGTGGAGGATAGGGAATCCCATTCATATTCATTAGAGTCGGGGGAATCACAGTAGGGTTGGTCAAATGGCTCATTGGATGTCTTGATAAATTCAAAAGCACTTACTTCCTATAGTAAAGGTGATGTACTAGAAATGCCAATCTGGAGTGGTTTAAACCCAAGCCCTAGACCTTTTGGCCATTTGGAAACAATGATAGGTTCATTCCTCCCATTTTTATGTAAGCCTAACCCGCTATGTCCATTATATCCTTGGTCTTGCATTATCGTGAAACCCTTTCCATATTGATCTGTGGGTATTAGAGCAGGTGAAGGAGGTTCTTCATTGTCTTCTTTGTATAACTAGGAGGTCACATCTTCTTCGTTTATGACTTATTTACTTAGTTCTCCCCATTTTGTGAAAGTTATTTTGGGAGGGATTTGTATGCTAACCATTGATTTTCTCCTATCTTCTAGTGGTAAACAATATGATTTAGGAGTGGAAAGTAGTGATTGCAAAGGGGATGTTTTGGAAAGTGTGGATGGATCGACATGGTGGGATGAATTGGTTGATGAAGCTTCCTGGTTTACAGGCACCTAGAATTGGGGTATCCCTCGTAGGTTAGTTTGATATTGGAAAGGATATGGATCACCATCTATTGTGATCTCAGTACCATTATAGGGGAATTTAAGACATTGATGGTATGTAGAAGGAAATACATTCATAGCGTAAATCCATTGTTTGCCTAGCAAAAGGTTTTATGGGAGGACAAGATCCAAGACTTGGAAATTTGTATCCATAATCACAAGACCAATTCTGATAGGGAGTGTTACAACACCCTTTGATTTTCATTCTTCATCATCATAAGCCTTAATGACAATGCTTTTGGTGGTGTCCACACATGCCTCTAAGAAGCCTAATTCCTTAACAAATTTTAAGGTGCAAAGATTCAACCTTGCTCCTTCATCTACCAAGACTCGTCTAACTTTCATTTTATGAACAAGGACCTCAAGGTGTAAAGGGTCATTATGGTTTGTCTTCTCAGTTGCATAATCTTGTTAAAAGAAGGTTGCATGATGATTATTGGTTAGGTAGCCTACCATCTCTTGGAAATGATTGAAATCAAGGACGTTGGGGACAGTCGTGCTTTGTAAAGCTTTGTCCAGAATAGATCGGTGATGGGGGGAGATACGTAATAGTTCCAAGATAGAGATTTGCATTGGAGTCTTCCCCAACTGGTCAAGTAAGTTATATTGAGGCTTGGAGGTCTATGGTGGTTGTTGTGATGGAGGGCCTTGGATGGTTATCTTGGTTCGACGAGTGTTGACAGCACACTCTGGAGTTTTGTTTATGGTAATCGTGCTAACATGCTCATCGGCGGCTCGAAGATGATTTATCATTGGGCCACTATAATCATGCTTGACATTAGCATAGTTGGCTGAAGTATTGGTCTTTTTTCCCGAACTGGGGGATTTTCCTTTCCCATGGTCATATAATGGATCAAAAAAGACTTTGTGATCAGTGTTTGAAGATGTTTATTTATTTCCACTAACTTCAATGGTTTTTTTCTCTACAAGATCCTATATGATGTTCTTCAGTTGTTGGAAATTTTGTAGGCTATCCCTTTGTCCAATGGAAATCACAAAAGGAATTGTCATCCCACCAAAAGGGTTTAAATTTTCCTGGATCATATTGTATTGGCTCTTGAAGCTATATGAGGTTGTGTTGCAACAATTGTTTGAAGACTGATTCGATGGGTTCCCCTAGGGGAGTGAACTTGTGTTTTGGAAACCTCCTTTGTTGTTGTGGTCATTGGGTATTTTGAACAGTGTTGTGAGTTTGATTGACAGCGTTGAGTGTGTTGGTAGATGAGTTATGTCCTCTAAGTGTAATGACCAATCCTGCTTGTAGGGTTTTAGCATCAACAATCCCATCATTGGTAATGTTTTTGTTTCAAGACCAAAACTTGTTTCTATCATTAGGGGCATTTTGTACATTTGGATTTATGTTTGGCATCTTGATTTCACCCTTGTCTATGAGACCTTTTTCTAGTATGAGGCCCTTTTCCACTAGTTCCGCAAATGTAGTACAACAATGTACTCTCAAGTCACTTCTCAATTTTGAGTTGAGGTTTTCTTGGAATATAGTGACCTTTTGTTTCTCAGGTATTTCCACAGGACATCGATTGGCTATAGTTCTCCATCTATGGAAGAAGGTGATAAATTTTTCTCCTTCCTCTTGTGTAGTGTGACACAAGGTGGCTATGGTAATTTCTTTGTCGATGTTGAAGGAGAAATGTTCGATAATTTTTTTGGCAAGTTCACCCCATGATTTTATGTCATATGGGAGACCTGAAAACCATTCCAGTACAATTCCAATAAGACTTCTCAGAAGTAGTCTCATAAGGTAGGTGGGGTCATATGCGACATCTATGCACATCATGGAAAATTCCCTTATGTGTTTGATTGGATTAGGCTTCTGTTGTACTTGGAAAAGTTAGGTATAACATACCCATGTGGGAAAGGTGTCATGTATAATGATTTGTCAAAGGGAAATGGGCACAAGTCATTTGCTAAAAAAAATCATTTGTTAGACACCTCCATGTTATCCATTTGTGTTTGGAGGGCTTTCATTTGTGTTTGGAGGGCTTGCATTTGTGTCTGCAGGACGTCAACTTGAGTTAATGATGTGTTAGTTGGATTGTTTGAGTCTATGTACGTGTTTTGAAATCCAATGTTCTGTGATGGATTTTGGTTTAGTATTGGGATGTAAGGTGGATTTTGACTTGGTATGTTAGTGAATGGGTTTTGATTCAGAATCTATAAAAAGGGGTTTTGATTTGGAATTTGTGTGAATGGGTTATCACTTGAGGTTGGTTGATTAGGAATGGGGACATTTTGTGAAGGGATGGGTTGGCTTCCATATTCAAAGGAGGGTATGTTTCTTATCTGTGAGACCCCAATTTGTGGTATAGTACTAGTGACGTTGACACTTGGTATAGTTGCTATCTGTGGTATGGTACTAGTGATGTTAACGCTCAGTATAGTAGTTGTCTATGGTATGGTGCTAGTGATATTGACACTTGGTGTAGGAGCTATTGGTTTAGATCTTTTGTTTCCAACAATAGGACTAAAGGGACTGGAAGATGATGCCCCTATGGTAAAATTTAGACCCTGTGTCATGTTATATGTACCAAATGGAGATGTGTGTACTGTCAGGGCACTCTATGTAGGTACTCCAAATGGTGTATAGTGGTAGTCACTTGAGGTATAGTGGCCCTAGTAGTCATCGTGTTTGTCCCTTGGGTAGATTCCGTTTGTAAGGTATTGATGTCAAATCTAGGAGGTAACTTGGCACCTTCTGCTAGCAATTTGGCTAAGTATCGTTGAGGATCATTTGCTAGGAAGTCATCTACAAAGGAGCAAACTCAGGGTCTTGTGCAACAACATCTATGTCTTCCACTATTATGTGTCCTTGTGGGTCTCTAGTGATGAATTTTTCTAACAAATTTTTGTGAGGTATCGATGAGGATGTCCCTTGAAATGGGTTTGAGAATGGATTGATGAATTCATTTGGGTCATCCATTTGTTCTCTTTTTTTCCTTTTAGACTTGGTTTCAACCATGTAAGATAAGCTCAAAGTGCAAGTGATGCAAAAACTAAGTCTATGGATGGTATGATTCTAATCTATGTTTTTGGGATTTTCTAGCTATAAGGAATGAATGCAACTATTTTTTTGGTATTTTCTTGCAAATAAGGAATGTCTAAAATGATGCTATCCTAGGATGACTATGTCTAAATATACAAAAGTCTAGGTAATCAATTTTGGGAGATTCTGAAAAGAGGTTACCTACCACCTAAAGGTTAACCAAGGCTTCTATTTTGTTTTGACAAGGAGCCTTTGTAGGAATAGGACCAAAAGATAAGGTGAGCTCCCAAACTAGACTGATGAGCTGGAAGGACTCTCATAGAGGACAAAAGATATGTGTGACAAGACTAGGTTCAATGACAGTTTCATTGAAGCAAGGGTTTATCCAAAGCATGGAAAGTTGACCTATTCTAAAGTCTGCAAAAAGTGACTTCCCTAAAGTTTGATCTATCTGAAGGTAATAAAGACTTCTAAGATGAAAGTAATATTTACAACTAGGATGCATATCACTATGACTAAATGATACCTAAAGGATGCAATCATGCAAAGTATGAGAAAAAAATATAGTTTCTGTCCAAGGATCCCTGTAAAAGGATAAATGAGAGACTGTATGACTGTTTGGTTTTGGACTGTGACAGTGAATTCTGGTTTTTTGGTATCACAAAAATGTGGTTCAGTTTTACAGATGCATCTTAGAATCTAACATATGTGGTTTCTAATGTCAAATGCAGTCTACTGGTAAACTAAGTCTCGGGTCTGTGATTGATAATAAATTTTGATTTTCTAGTAATTAGACAATTGTGGTTTAGGATGAAAAATGCATCACAAAATTTAGTAGATGTGGTTCTCTATGTCATATGTAGTTTTTTGGTGAACTATGTCTCAGGTATGTATCAAGCAGATGCGACTCACTATATCATATGCATCTCAGGATTTGTCAAATGTAGTTTTTAGAATCAAACTATGTATTGGTAGATAAGGTTTCAGTCTATGATAGGGAATATGCGTCATTCCAGATAGTAGATGTGACTCACTAGATCATATGCATCACAAAGGGTTTCAAATGTAGTTTTCTAGTATCAAAGGTGTTAGCAGACTCGACATATGCAACTCGAGATATCAGATGCGGTGTTCTGGTAAGCAGATACGACTTAGTGTGACAGATGTGACTAACTAGTAAATAGATACGACTCACTAAGATAGATGCGACTTACTGGTAAATAGATGTGACTCAATTTTTTGGTAAATGACAGATTGGACTTAGTTTTGACAGATGTGATTTTCTGGTTAATAGTTGCGATTTAGTTTGATAATTGCGATTTTCTAGTAAATGGCAGAGTTGACTGACTCTATTTGTGATCATTTTTTTGCAAATAGAGACAATCAGAAAACAATGTGTTTCAATTTTGATGAACATGAACATGTATAATTCTAGAAGACAAGTACAATCCTAAGGCTGACAATGTCAATATCTTTTGAGTTCTCACTAGGGTTTCCCCAGCTGCGCTTATTCAGAGTGGATGATTAGAAGTTTGAATCCACTGTCTCCCCTCCACGACACTCACTTCTACGAGGTAGCCAAGCTTCAATACCCATGAAACTCCCATGGCATACTTTTCATCTCTACTAAGAACCGCATGAACATGCGACGACTTCAGAGGTCCAACCTCTTGCACCAATAAATAAAAGGTTGTTGGTTAACTAAAAACAATTGGCTTGTAGTAAGGGCACCCGTTCAAGTGGCTATGCATGAGGCAAGATACAATGATCTTTTTTGCATAACAAATCTTCACCTATAATCATAAGTTTTCCAATAGGATTCACATTTGTATACCAGTCGAGAGTAGCTTGGCTAAAAAGCTTTGTTGTCGGTTTGAGTCGCCTTGGGATGAGTACTTTTTCCCACCAAGGAAGGCCCAATTTCTAGAGTCAATAACTATTTCTCATGCACCCAGGATTGAACGAGTGTGTAAGGGGAGAGGATACTTTAATTATTGAATCAGGTATTTAAAAAATTGTGTGCAAGCACCAAACACAGTAGACAGTGATTAATTTTAAGCCTAAATGACAATTATATAATCTACTCAAACAATCTATTTTAATAGAGTCTTCGACACATGTCCTACAAAAAAAATCATCAGTAGTTTGAATCTTTGTCTTCATCAATCATCCTACAAAAAGGTTCAAATACTTTTCTTCAATGAATCATCCTGTAAACATTTATTAGCTCCTCAAAAACACACGCTGCAAACCCTAAATTAGCCATAATAAAACTGTAATTGAAAAAATCAAACTCAAAATTCAGACAACAATTTTTTTTTTAAATCCAATCAAATGTGTTGCACAGAGACAAAAATGCATCACAAAAATAATATGCAGGTCACTAGATCAATTGTGTCATTTTTTACTTCAGATGCGTCATGACATACTAGATCAATTGCGTTGTTTTGTGCTGTAGATGCGTCGCGCCGTACCTGTACCTACAAAACTCAAAATTTCTATGGATTTTTCAAAGATCATGTCTTCACGTCGGGTTCACCAATGTAACACAGGGAAAACAAGAAAGATCAAAGAAACACAATGCAATAAACTCTAATGTAAACTACGCTAACCACAAAGAATGATGGAAAAGCTAAAAACATAAATAAACAGAACAATCTCACTGAATATCTACGTAATTCCATGCATGACCTTGATTGTCTTCCATTTTTCCATTGTATTATAATTTCCCTTAGATTTCTCTAAGTGTGCAAGTATAGCCTATGATAGTATGATTCAACAAAACATCAAAGATTTAGATAATTGATTGCTTCCAAAAGTCATAAGATTTTGGGAGGAGTAACAATGATGAAGGTCAAGTCAATTTATAGAAAAAAAGGTTTACTAATCACAGGCTCAGGTTGAGAGATAGACAGATGATTAAGATTAAAGATTGTGACATGCATTGAGATTAGTGTCAATAATAACACGAGTGACAAAGCATAAAAGGTGGGGATTAAGATTAAATAATAATTTAATCTGTAGTTGAAAGTGTTTGAAACTTAGAAGAATAATGATTGCATGTAAAGGATAAATATTGAATAGAGGAAACGGTATGGTCAAACGCACGAATGAATTAATTAAATAAATAAACTTATTTAATTAATATCTGTTTGCACGCAGAAGAATTAAAACAAGATAACTGATTGATTAAGACAAAGATTCTATTTGTCAGAGACAATCAAATATTAAATAAAGAGATAACTGACTGATTTAATTAAATCTTGACTTAAGTGGTAAATGCATAATTAGATAACTAAGCGATTATCTAATCACATAAGAATATGCTAGGAATAATTCTTTTTATAAATTAAATGATTATTTAATTCAACATTCAAAATTTGAGGATTAAATTAAATAAATTAAGATTTATTTAATTGACTGAAGAAAAGGTTAATAAATAATTAAATAATTAAATGATTATTTAATTATAGCTGAAAATGTGATGTAAGATAAATTAAATAATAATTTATTTAATTTTAGAAAGAGGATAACTTAATTAGTGACGTAATTAAATAAATAATATTTATTTAATTAATCAAGGTTGAATAAAGATAACAAATGAATTAATTAAATAATTAACAATATTTAATTATAACAATGAAGGTATGAATGATGAAGAAATTGTAGTCGCGGGCCTAGACCAATTTTTAGTGTCTACAGTTTGATCTTCCTATATTATATGGGGATACAGAGGCAATTATTTGATACAATATTTTAAAGCAATTCATTTATGTGAGATTTAAAGCCAATACATATATGCCTGATACAGTTTGTTACCTATGTGGAAGCATAGACAAGGAAAGCAAAGTGTTTCAAAAAATGCCTCAAAGAAATGTGATATCATGCCACCCGCTCTTCCGCAAACACTTCAAGTCATGCCAGCGGTGATGCAGGAAAGCCCACATCATCGTTGGCATGAATTGAAGTGTTTGTGGGAGAGAAAGTGGCATATTTTCTTGATTAAAATCCTTCCAGAGGGAGAATTCTTCCTACTTAAAAGTTAATAGCTTATATTTCTAGGAGATGTCATACAAAATTACTCATTCAATCTCATTTTCATTCTAAGAGCTTTGTTCATTATGGGTTACTCTTCTATCTATCAATTCGAGACTTTTGATTAAGCTTCAAGACTTACACTTATATGAAAAATTATAAAGGTTTCAACATTCCTCATGTTAATATTGCTACAGGGTTAGATCAATTTCCATCAGGGAGGATGACCATTGAAATGATTTTGGCCTTAACCTTCACTGGTAATCTCATTTGTTGACTTTTAGAATTCTACTCCATAGATTGACATTTCTTTGGGAAATTTGGAATCTAAATTTGAATTGGCTGGAGGATATTCGATGAGTAGAGAGGAAGACCTACTATAGTGTGCCAAAGATTAACTATCTTCTCTTCTTGAATTCAGGTGCTTTGTTCTTCCTTATGAACCTTTTGGCATCCACTCTCCCACAAACACTTGAAGTCATGCCAACAGTGAGGCGGGCTTTCCCACATTATCGCTGGCATGACTTGAAGTGTTTGTGAGAGAGCGGGTGGCATGATATCACATATCTTTGAGGCATTTTTTGAAACAATTCGCTTTCCTTGTCTATGCTTCCACATTTTCATGTATGTCTAGCAAGGAACTTGTAATTACAACATATGACAAAAAAATAACTGTTGTTATGATTTGATGGATGTCCCTTCATTATTACTAGATATATGATGTAGTGCACATTATTATAGTGCAAGCCTATTTTTTAGATTGTTCCATTTAGCATCACCAATATTCTCCACAAGAACAATGTCCCTGTTTAAAATGATAGAAATGGTTCACATCTCTCAGAACAATTTCTCTTGCAACAATCTTGGAGATGAATTTAGATGGAGAAGATTTGTTGATTTTGTGTCATCTTTTGGTTATGTAATATAAATCAACCCATGTATTTTCCTATCATGTATTGAATCAGTGTTTTAGAAAAAAGTTTGTTATGCTTACATTTGGCATCAACGTTCAAAGTCACCTCCTTGTCATTTCATAAGAATAACCTATCTTTGAAGCTCTGTTTAGAGTTTGATTAAGAGGACCACCACGTTGCACTTTGAACCCTTGCACAATCATAACATCCTTTGCATAAGTCTGTCCTCATTGTCATTTTTTATATGATGATCTTTTAAAAAAAAAAGGCTTTAAATAGTGGACACTGAAATTTTATTTATCTCTAATACTTGTTTGTGCAATGCTCATAAAAGAACCTCTGTTTAAGCACAAAATTTGAGCATGCCTTCATGAAACTGTCAACTAATACCAACTATCTTGGCATTTGGACCTCATATTGACAATGAACTAAGATGGTCTAACTCCCTTTCTTTCAATCTCTCGTGAAGCTCACAACAAAACCCTTAGTTGCTTACTTTTATAGGGAGCTAATTGATTCCTATCAAAACCACACCCCTTTAGTATCATTTGTGTGGAAGTGTTATAATGCTACATGCTCCTCTCAAGGCTAGCTTTGATACAAGCACTTTATTCACCAAACCTATTCAAGACTACACTTTCATTGTGTATATGCTTGATATATATGATACTCACTACATTAGTAACTTGCATTCATTGTGTATATGCTTGATATGATACTCATTGCATTCACTAACTTGCATTCATTGTGTATATGCTTGATATGATACTCACTGTTACCTTTGATATAAATATATTTCTGATGTTGAATTTGAAGATGTTTTGAAGAGAGGTCGCATTTGTTGAGTAAATTTTGCAGGGCGCTGTAAACTTTTTACTGATGATGTCTCAAATGGAGGGCATTTTTTAAATTGATTACAATGTCATCACGGATAAATGCTTGTGATCGATTTGGATTTTTCCACTGTCATGTTCAGTAAAGCTCAGTCAAGGTATATGTAGAACATAATTCTCAATCCATACTGAGTATTCATAGTGTGAAGTCTGTAGAGGAGTCTTGCATAGGACCCTTAGGCTTCATTTTTCAAGTATTTCTTTCATCGTTTGGAGCTATATAAGAAAAAAATAGAGCATTGTAACTCAATTTTCTCAGTCACAACACTAAGAAACACACTTTGCAACACATTTTTCAAAGCAAAGACACATATTTCTATCTTATATCTGCTATAAGAACACCTTTTCCCAATAAAATTTCAATATTTTTCCTTCTTAATAGTTGTTTCATTTTGTGGAAATGAATGATTGATTATGTTGTTCTATGTTTTATGTTTAAACCTCAAAAGCATTGTCTCATTTACAACACTTTTAGGTAGAAATCAGTGAACAAAAATAATTAAATAAACTACCAATTGACTAAATATACTACCAACTGATAGAAATCAGTGACTAAATATACTACCAGTTGATAGAAATCAATGAATAAATATACTACCAATTGACAAAAATCAGTGAATAAATATGACTAAATCAATGACTAAAAATATACTACCAAATTGATCAATCAAAACAACCAAATGAATGACTGGAAATAAACTACTAATGGTCACGTGACCAAGCTCAGTGAATAATATGACTACTAAATATACTACCAAATCGATCAATCAAAACAACTAATAAATGACTAAAATTGGTTTATTCATAAATTTGGTCGTGTTATAAATGACTGGCAATAAACTACTAATGGTCATGTGACCAAGTTCAATCATTTATATACAGTTTTTAGTAGTTTTTTAGTCATATATTGTCGTTTTTGTACTAGTGAGCTCCACAAAACTTAGGAGGGTATTCATATCCATAGACCTACACATATAATATGACTTGCACTAAACAACACATTGCAAACTTCTAACATGTGGATGGTTCTCAGATTAATGTATAAATGTTTTTTATACATTTAATTACATTTAGACATGATCCCCATGCACCTTGAATCCACACTAAGAACATATAAATTATTGGAATAACTAAAACTCTATTAATTTTTCTATGCATGCATGTCTCAGGATAAATGGTGTTTCCCTTGGTTTGGTAATTGAAATGTTGATTATCTTGAAATAAATTTAAGATAATCACAGATTGAAAGTTTTATGAATTATTGGAAATGAATGATTAGATTTAAACCTGACTCATACACAAGGCACATATCTACTAATAATGCAAGAAACCCAAGAAAATATGAGCACTTCCAGAAGGAAGCCAGATGAAGAATTTGAGTACCCTGTTTCACAAGTTGTACCAATCAGTGAGATAATTATTGAAACTCATCCAAGCTGGTTTATTGATATTGAATCCATCACACAATAAGAGAATGTCTCTCAATGCACAAATAATATCATTGCAAGTGGGTTGTATTTCAAAAGAGGGTTTCCGCTAGCAAGGGAAGCCTCAGAACTGGTAATGGAATGTATGAATTGGTATGACCCCAATAAGAGGGTTGTTGAGAAAGAAGGGAGAGTCTATGCAAACCTCTCTATTAAAGAGATTGTATACACATTTGGGATCCCCACATTTAGCTAGATGAATCCGTTGGATATGAAGGTCTTGGCCATGACATACTTGAGTAAAGAAGAACAAAATAGAATATTTATGAATGCAACATGGTTCGAGGAGGAGATTACTAAGAAAACAAGACTAATTTTGAGAATTGTGTTTATACAGGATGTCCAAGAAATCATAACCCTATTAAGAAGGATAGATGGACTCAGAGATGCTAGCAAATTTGAACCTTGGATGTTCAAGATCATAGTGAAAATAATGGAAGGCCCTGTGCAAATTCACTGGGAAAGTTTTATCAGCGACAGTTGCATGAAAAATTAATGACATTCCCAAACACCCTATGGTTTTCTATGTCTTCTTATGTTGTTTACTCTTGCACCCTGAGGGAAAATATTCAAGGGTTGAACAAAGTTGGTACCCTAGGAAGAGAACTAAGGAATAATTTGATATATGTTCATGTACTCCAGATCACTATCCATTGATACCGGGAGCACTACTAGAGGGTTAATGATGTGTTTTCTATGAAGTTGGTAAGAATAATGGAAGGCGACAAAGCCAAAAATTGTTCCCTAGAAGCACAGAGTGTCATTGAGCTAGTTGGGGGATGGTGTTGGCCTCCTATAATGAATCAACAACTAAGCCCATAAAGCTGTGATTTAGAGATTGGACATCTAATTTGAATAGCTATCTTAATCACCATGAAGGTGCATTTAACTTGTCAACCCAGGGAGGTAGACTTGAAATGGGTCTGTATAGTATGTGCACTAGGAATCCATAGTAGCCATATTCATCCTACAACTAAGAAGGACATAATACTGGAAGTAAATTGCTTGGAAAGAGGTAATGTAAATGTTGAACATCAACCAACAACTATACTAAACTAAAATGCATGACAAAAATGAAAATCTGAGCGAACAAATAGGAAAATACTCTTTCTTCTTTGGCTGCAGGAACAGTCACATAATGAAATTCTAGTGGCTGCAGGAATAGACAGTGCCATATTATTAACTAATTGTTGAACAGAAAGTAATAACTAAACTAAAGGATGGAATTCTCACCAAGTGGGCCCCCTTGGATGAGTATCCCTTAAAAAAAATGTAAACTCAAATGCACAAACTTATAACTTCATTTTATTCATTGGAAAACATGAGTACAATCAAGCAACATAAGAAAAACTAAGAATTCGAATACAATCATCAGATTAAGAAACTTCCAGAAAAGGAGAATCTGAGTCTTATTTATATGAGGAAAGGCTACTAACTAACTACCTAGAAAGGTTGTCAACTCCAACATATTAGGATGACACCACTTAAGGGAAAGCATAAAAATTGGAGAGGCGGTTATGCATGCACAAAATCTGGTCAAGCATGTTTTCCTTAATACATATTTAGCACAACAATAACACCTATATTCGCTCAATAGTTAATTAAGACCATTTACAAGGCAGTTACAATTTTGAATTGAATGAGGAATCTCCATCTGTCAAGAATCTTCCCTCCATTGACCTTTGAATGATCACCTTGTTGACCATTATGGCGAATGACCAGCTGGCAGAATCTTCCTCAATTTGGCAGGCCCCTAATTATATTTGCATAACAATATTAGTACGCACAACAATTGCATATTTGTAGCCATCTTAAAGTGGCATTCATTAATCCACATGCAAAATTCATAGATAGTTCATATAGCATGTCAATTTCAATTAAAGGTTACAAAAATAAGCTCATGACCAATGCCTATGGTTTTGAGGAAATATCATAAAAAGGACAATATCCAAGTATCAAAGTCTATGACAACTACAACAAATAGATAACAAATTCTATCAACATTGAACCATAAAATGGTCTCATCACTCCCC
Organism: Sequoia sempervirens; assembly: GCA_007258455.2. Classification (NCBI taxonomy): domain Eukaryota; kingdom Viridiplantae; phylum Streptophyta; class Pinopsida; order Cupressales; family Cupressaceae; genus Sequoia; species Sequoia sempervirens. The sequence goes on from VDFB02109042.1 coordinate 31,303,752, forward strand.
CCAACCTAAGGATTTTTTGGTCCTCCAACAGAGGAAGAGTTGTTCTTCTTCCTTGTCAATGCCCTGAAATTTGCAACTGCCAACTGTCCTACATCAGTTCCTATTGTGTGTGAATTAGGGTCCCAATAAAACCCTTGTTGTCTGTCCAACCTGCTCCATGTTTGTCTCTCTACAGCTATATCATAATGATAGTACCTAAAATTTGACATAGGCATAACAGGATGGGTGGCTGAAAAGTTAATGGAAGCCAAAATTATCCCTTTGTTCTTCCAATCTAGATGTATCTATCAATTATTTTAAGTGTTGCAGCATAGTTCTACAGGGAGTGAGGCTCAACTTGTTTCAACTCATCAGTCAGATTGTTCCACCTCTGTGCTAGATATCCTATTTTAGATTCACCTATGGTTTTTGCTACCTTCTCATATTCTTGGTAAACTGCTTCTCTCTTAGGCAGGATCCTATTGTCATAGCTTGGTATGTAAATAATTATGTGCCAATCCCTGAAAATGTTTCCTGGATTTCTAGATTCTGCCCTGATGGACAAGGGAGTGTTGGATTCTATTTTCCTATAAGCCCTGAACTGTTGTCCCCAACTAATCTCATTTTGTATCCAGGACATAAATGCCCTTAATTGGAGATTCCCAACATACAAAAAAGGATTCCAATCATGGTCTTGGGACACAACATAATTATGCAAATAAAATTCACACAACAAATTTTTCATGATCTTAATGAGGTGTGGAGCTTTGCATCTGACATTCATTCAGCTTCCCTCTACGCGTCCCCCTTTGCTCACTTCAAAATAGACTAGATCTATCTAATCTAATCCACCAATCTAAGCCTAAGCCATATTTTGTCTCTCCCTATGACACAATCAGTCAAGAGTTGGTCTTTATTAATCAGCCTGCTAGAATAAGGTGGGGGGAATTATAGCTATAGTGTCGGGTAGCCCTATTGAACCCCCGCCCACCCCTGGGGATGGGGGGGAGGAAATAGGGGATAGTTGGAATTTAGTTTAGTCTAGCCCTATTGAACCCTAAGCAGCGCTGTCACTCACTCACTACATTAGGGTTCTCTCCCCTCACCCCTTTATAATAACATTAGCAACAACACCCTCCCATAGGGCCCTGACACTATAGCTCCTACCCCACTAACCCCCTACCCTATTTTCCTTGGGGGGGAATGGTAGGGCAGGGCCCTCTCTATCTTGGCCAAAAATCCACTATCCAAGGCCCTAACAAACCCACCATCCAGGGCTTTGCCTAAATTCTACCCTATAGAGAAACACTGCCCAAGCTTTTTAACCGCTCACCCCCACCCTCATACCAAATCGAGTGGGAGGAATTCCCCCCACCCCTTTATAATAGCTATAGAAAGGGAGAATCAGTTCAAGCATTGTTCTTATATATCTACCACTAGGTGGGGAGTACCTCAGAGCTTGTTCTCTCGTGTATGACGCTGATATAAATCTGATTGTGGAGGCATACACGCACGTGTGAAGAGCTGGGCTCATGAAGTAATTCAGTGGCTAGCTCATGAGAATTGGTTGGAAGGGCCTGAATTGGAGTATGGTTACCCAAATCAGAGTATGGTTGTCCCTCCCTTCGGCTCTAGGTAGCTAGCTTGTCCTATCAGGTAGGTCTAGCAGTTTCTTTCAAAAAAAATTTGACCCGGTGTTCGTGGTGCTTGTTGCCGGATATACTACATAAAGTACGTCGATCTCCTGGCTAAAGTTAAACCACCCACTAACTTGAGTTGACATTGAATTGAATTGATTTGACTTATTCCCACAATGGTTACTCCTCCCTCCTAATTTCCATGGCATACTCTCAATTTGCTCCTTTCTAATTCCCAGCTGTTCTTCGGCATACTTTCTCAATTTGCATTAGGGAAGGTTGATGCTGAACGGGGCCCATTCATATGGTGAATGATCATTAGGTTAGGCAAGACGGGGTGAGAGTCCCATCATCATGCTTTGCTGCTCTACCGAAGGGCCCTATCATTCATATTGTGAAGAGGTTTTTACCTTCCCTGATGCGACAGCCTTTTGATTACCTATCATCTTCCACCGGCTCTTCTCATAATAGTCGACAATTACCTAACTTTAATTTTTTCCTTCCTTCCACTTGCTCGGATGGATAGTCCCTCCTTCCTCAATACGATTACCTTCCCTTAATTCTTCCATTCCAACAACGGATATTTTGCGTTCTTAGCTAGTGATGTGCATGTCAATTATCATGTTACGTATAGAGTACGCTGGTCCACCTCTCCCAACTACTATAGAAGGGGGTTTGGGGAGAAAGGGGAGCCTTTCTATAGTATAGTAGGGCCTGTGTTTGGGAACTATCGGCTGTCAAAAATTATGAAAGGAGGTGGGGGTCGCTCTCTACTATAGAATAGAAAGGTGGATAGGGGGGTCAAGGCCCTACCTATATATAACTGGTGGGTTGTTTTCTTCCAATCCACCAACCCAAAAAATAGGGTCTTCTCCTGACCTATCAAGTTCCCCCTCCCCCCCTTGCACTATAGCTATAGTTCGAACCCACTCGGAATTCCATTATAGATAGGGGCCCTGATAGGATAGGTAGGTCAAGCCATCCATCCATTCTATACATGATACAACCGATGACTGCCCATAGGGCCCCCATTATAGAGAGGGTGGGAGAGCCCCTCAACTGCCCTATGGATAGTGGGGCTATCCTAGTCTATCTACCTAAAAGAGGGAGGAGAGTAGAAAGCATCAACTATTCCCTACCCCCACGTTTCTATTATAGCGGCCATGGGAAAGCATGGGTTGGTTCAAGGCTAAAGATAGGTGAACATAGTTAGTGACTTGTGGGAGGGGCCCCTACTATATATTGGATGAGCCCTATCCCTCTCCATTTCTATAGCTATAATTCCCTCTAATTCCCCCCCCCCCCGGACCCAGGAACTAAAGGGGGTAGATAGGCCAAAGTCCCGATCAAGTGATGTGAGAGATGTGAAAGATAGAGAAGGGTGATTCAGATGGTGACTACCCACTTAGATAGGATGGCTCATGTAACGGATCAGATGTGTACCCATGATTGCCAACACAACTCAATTGCTGAGTCTATTTCAAGCTCTATCAGTAATACCAGTTTGCACATGATTTATTTTCTTGATATAAGCTCAAAAAATATGTTTGAAATGGCCACTTAAGTTAGGTGTCCAAATTTCAATGGTGGTGGTTCACATCAATCCTCATAACCACTTTCCTTTCGACGCTTTCATGTACCCACTAGTAGAGTTATAACCGTGATAAAACTGGTGATCCATTCGATCTAGCAAGAATTATGGTTGAGCTTTCCCTCTGCTCCACTATGCTCTGCTCCTTTATATATGGGCTCCTCAAAGTAGCTCTGGGGAAGCAACCCCCACTATCTATAGGGCCTCGCCAATCGCACCACTTGCTAGATCGAGCTTGGGATCTACAATATGCTTCTCGTGATTAGGGTTTGATTGAGCGGAAGCACTTTGAACTCCAAATTCCCCAAGAAAGAGGCATTGGTCAATCCTCTTATGCACGTAATTCCATGTCGATACCTCAAGCTCTTTATGTCCCAAGAATTCCACCTCCAACGCACACCAAATGTATGGAGAACAAGTTGTAATGGTTCGAGTCGTAACCTATCTTGCTCCTCATTTGTCTTCTCAATCCAATCCATTTCGCATTAATGCTTCATTCTCAATGGACAAATACCTTAGAAGGCATAGCTCATTCCCAGCTATATAGGTAGGGGGGTTGTCTTTTCTGGCCCCCCCACTACTATAGATAGGGTAGCCTATTGCTTCTCATGTTGTAGACCTAATCGCCATTACTTGTCATGTATTTAGCGTACCAATCCTTCAAATCGCAGATTCATTAGGTGTGGTTCCAGACTATGATTAGTGGGCCAGAAATAGGTAGATAGCCTTGTACCTGGTGCATCATGGTCCATCTCCAGCTAGTTTATCCAGATATCTCCTCTATCATCTCCTCTATCCCCCAATGAAGTTGGCTTGTTCAGTGCATAGGAGATCTGGGGCTAAACATTAGTTAGTGGTTTAATCGATGTCCCATCCATCTCACCTAATTGGAGATATGAAAGTGATTCAAGTGGGTCCGAGCCTCTTCTATTAGGCACATGCGCCCTACTCTCTAATGGGTTGTTTCACCATTATCAGAGTTGGATTTCTATCAGACTAAGAGAGCTAGTGACTTAGTATTTTCATTTCACATGGCTCTAACCTAGGTGTGCACCTCCTCTGCAAAACCTAGCTCTACATGTCAATCTTTCATTGGTAAAATTGAAACCAATACCTCTATCATGCTTCAAAGATGCTTCAATAGGTACCTTAATTGAATGCCCTACCTCTCTACCTGGGTTCGAATGGACTATTGAGCAACGGGCCTGAATGAATGGTAGTGACAACATCATCCATCAAAACTAGGATGTTACCCTTTCTATAGTGCCCCCCCCTTTATATGGTATAGTAGGGGTAGGATTCATGAATTCATTAGTAGATGAGAAGAAAGGAACCTTCAACAATCTAATCATTTGCACAAACAAAGTTGCTATATCCCACATTTCCACTTAGGCTTTCCTGGCAAACAACATTCGATCATTACACTTAGTGACACAGTTGTTGCTAGCCTTCGTGCCACCCACTGATAATACATTTCTCACCCTATCAGTAGCAAGCTTTTTGAATCCACTTAGTCACACGTAGCCCCACAACGAAACCTAGTCATGCATTGCAACGTTAGTGCTAATAGAGACACCTTGATATAGAAGTAGACATCCCAATCTTGAGACCTGTCGAAACTAGCACACAAACACTAGAATGATAGGGCCACTAGTATACAATATCGACCTGTAACCGCACCCCCATTCCTACACAGCAATAACTCTTCTTATAGCTAGTCATCATCTAGCTCATCGCGCTACGCCTATCTATAGAATGGGATCGATGCTTTTCACACTGCAGGACCTATTCTATCCTCCTAGTAACATGAGCTACTTGGATAATCAAGATTTCTAACAATAAAAACATATTTTTCCATTTGTTTTCCAGTCAAATAACTTCGTCTGTGTCAAAGACAACCCCACCTTTACCTAGAGTGCCCAAAGCAAAGCTCTGTGGGTCACCGAACAGAATGAGCTGGAGCTATTTCACCCCCCCTTTCTATAGTTATAGTAGGGCCCTATCTATAGTAGTGGGGGGCCCAACCCCCTATCTATAGTAGTGGGAATGCATCATAGGATCGATAAACCATGGGTTAAAGACTCTTTGGGATCAAAGTGTGATTCCCAAGGATCAATAGTGGAAGAAAATTCCTCTTTCTTAATTGGCATTGGAAGACTTATCTAAACCATCCCACCTATCTTGGGTTGCCCCATTAACTTACTTCCACAATGGGATAGATAGGGAGGGGCACCGCTGGGAGATCCATTCCACTATCATGGGTATAGGTTTGTTCTCAGGCAGCAAGAGCATGGGTGCCTCACTATAGATGGAAAGCCTATAGATAGCCAGGTTTTTTTCATGCCAAGGTTCATTCAGTGCCTTACGAGAGAGAGCTATCTAGCTTATCTACTTGGTTTTTCCAATTTTTTTCCCAGTCTAGCTAATTCAATTTATTTCTCCCTCAGGGGCCCCACCTTACTCCATCTATACTTGACCATACTTCATCCATATCCCAAACGACATACTTCCTCCTCACGTCATGCACCCCAAAGAGCGTAGCCCATGAAAACTACTAATTTATTTTACTACTCGAATCACTATAGATGGAGTATCCCCCATCTCTGTTTGGGAATGAGCAATGCATCCAGCTTGGTTAGCTCATCATTTTCCAATTACTTAATAAATCTTCATTCCCAGCCTTCTATCCCCCTACCCCTATATTGGGCTTTTCCTTTATATCCTCAGCTCATATTCTAACTCACTTACGCAAGGAGCTAAAGCCCCTCTCACTTGTAGGAAAGGAAATTCCATTCTCCACTATTAAAAAGGTAGGGGTATTGTGAGAATGAATGAAAAGGAGTAAGGCATAGTAGTCACCCAACTACTATTATCTACATATTAACAACCCGTCACATTGATTTATCAATTCAAAATTGATAAGGGAAGGAGATCAACTTGAGATCAATTCATTGCTTCTAATCGAGTCGATCGCAATTTATACCGGGAAATAAACATAATCACTTTTCCTCCATATATATCAAATAAAGAAATTAAGACTTTCAAAACACTTCGATGAACCGGGGCTTTCTTATTTCTATGAATTAAGTTACTTCCTCCCTGCCCTTTTCCTAGAATGCGTGAAACCTATCTATCTTGTTGCATCGAAGCTATTCACAGTTCCCACCCACAACCATGGCCACTATAGGTAGCGGTAGTGGTAGGGGGAGTGCATTGAATGATTCAATTCCCAACCAACTCAGCGGGGGGGCACAACCAGCCCCTCTCAAACAACATCTAGTCCCTTCATCCTCCAACTGCTCCAACCCATTCAGTGCATTTAAGCCCTTACACATCTAGTTTGTCCATTGCCCCTCCAGTGCCTCTCCAAAAGATTATGTTATTAAGTCCAGTGCTTTCCTCCTCTCCCCTGCCAGGGGGTATTGTATTTTCTCTACTATCCATAAGGCTCAAAAGCTATAGTGTTGGCGATGCGTTCAAACTCTCAATGAATCAATGAAACTGATTGATTGATTCAAAGGTTGGTCCAGAGGGAGAATAACGTAAAGTCCATTCAATCCCACAAACCACATTGGTGCTATCCACTACACCTTTAACCACCCCTATTCATCCACAGAGCCTAGTTTCTTCATTGCCCTAGTGTCGTCTAGTGCCCTTTCAACGGGCCAATGCTACAAGTTGGTCTGAGATGTATTATTGGTCCATAACAAACATAACCATGCATTGATGCTTCGTGCATTGGTGCTCCAATGAATCATAAACTGTTGCTCATCCCCGATGAACCAAGGATGAATTTTAGGAGGGCATGAAGAAATGAAAGAATGAAGGTCCAATCCATTCAATCGAGCTCCACCCCACAAATATAATCTATCTCCTTAGGATTAATTAACTTGCCTTTCCTAAGGCCCCTATATCTCCCAACCCCCTGGTGGGGTCAGCAAGTGGCATTAATCCAGTAGTTCTTGAAAGAAGGTGGCATTAATTAAGAGGGGTTCCTCGGGAAGTACTTTACACCCCCTGTTTGGTCTATCTGCCTTCACCATCAACTATAGCTTAAGCGGGAATTAACTTTAAGCCTCCCAAAACTATCTAGAATTCTAGGAAAGGAGCTAACCCATCTCTAAATAACTACTTTCTTGAGTTCAACTTGAAGGAAGACTAGTCTACTCCCTCATCCTACTAGGATGTTATTGCATATGTTATATCGTTGGGGCCATAGCTTCCAATGACATCTAGCTCTGCAAACCCCACCAACCTATTTGCCTTAGGTTCAATCAGAGGTAAGGAATATATGGTTGGTGCGATTGACGACAGGAAGGAAGGATGGGAGACTTGATTCCCAATTTGGCAGGGAGTTCTAGCCCTCACAAAAGAGTTATCTAGTTGGAGAAGTTCCCATCCTTCACCCTTGATTGTTCTTTATTTCCAACTTCTGAAAATAAGGATTGTTCGGCTGTCCACCTTAGGGAGTTGAATTACTAGAAGGTTCCTTCCTTCTCACCCCCAGTTCATTTAGCCCATCTCCTTCATTGCCACCCTTTACACTCCCTGTTCTCCATCCTTCACCAGCAACGAAGACTCCCTCAACCCCACAACAGCTATCGAACACTCAAATCCCTCCCTTCTTAATTCAATTACTGTAGGATTGTCTGTGTAGGTGGTGATGAAAGGATTATCCATCCTGGGAAATTAGTTTCTTTGGCCCATGCTTTCTCTCTGGTAGCTCTAGAGATATCTGATCTGACGAGGAGATCTCGCTAGTGAAGCCTACTGAGAGTAACACCTTCCATTACCTGAATTGAACACGGAAGTAGCCTTCATTGAACACCCCCTCCCGGAACTAGATAATGAATCTACCGTAACCATTTCCAACAACTCTCCAACCCATAATCTACCCACCAACGAATCTACCTTCTATTACCTTGATCGTTAGGCTAATTGTTGAGCAATACGATAGGAATTGAAAAATTCAAGAGGAGTCTCAATGGAAGGATTCAAACCTGAAACAATCCTTGCTAATTTAAAAGAAAGATGCTTCTCCTTCAAATATAGAGCATAGACCCTTGGAGGAGTCATGCACTCTAATATCCGAGGTACTTAGGTTGTCATATTGTCCACCTTCTTTAAAACAACAATATTTGCATCCTTATCTTCAATATTTTCATCTCTCTTTTGAATTTCCTTCTTCAAGTTGTGTTTCTCCTCTTTCCATTCCTCTTCCCTCCTTTGAATCTCTCTCCATAAGTTCATGGCTACCATGTGCATTGAAAAATTAGAGGGATTATGTATTCCTACCAGAATTTTTTCTAGTACTAATGCTTGCTTTTCATGTGGCTCTAGCTTCAAGGATTATGTTTGTTCAACCAATTTTGGCTACAGGGGTACTGACTGTTCTCCTAGTTCTAGCTGCAGGACCTCTTCTTCTTGCTCTTGCTGCAAAAAATCTTGCTCTTGTTTTCACTGCAAGAACTCTTTCTCTAGATCTTGCTGCAAGAGCTCCTAATTTTCCTCATACCCTTGACTCCCAACTTATTATGTGATGTTAGCAAGATCTACCAATGTTATCTTTGTTGTGTCCTGAAATATGTCCTTTTCCTCAACATTCACCTACCCCATTGGGGCTTCTGCATCCTCCCGTGATATTTCTCTAGACTTAGGGCTTCCCTGCGGAGATATACCAAAGGCTGGCCCAGCTCGTCTTGTTTTTCTAGGAGGGATCTCATGTATCTCTTCAGCTATAGGAAGAATAATGTGAGCCTTCTATTTCTTAGAGCTTGGCACATATTTTTTGTCATTTTCTTTTTAGCTTTTCCTTTCCTTATTTATGCCACTTTCTTTTGTTCCCTAATTCTCATTAGGGTTCCTAAAGGGACATCATCATCAGAATCCGAAGAGGAACTTGTTGGAAAATGGCTAGTGCTCCCCTCAGGATTCGTGACATGGCTTAACTACCTCTCATGGATTCATTAACTCTAGTAGTTGTATTGGGCATTAACAAGTCAATCTTTTGGTGCAACAACAATCATAGGGCCAACAATTGTTATCAAAGCCAAAGGTGTTGGGTTCGAATCCCCTTGGGTAACACTGAGGGGGAGATTGTTGGAAAATGGTCAGCACTCCCCTTGGGATTTGTGACATGGATTAACCACCTCCCATGGATCCGTTAACTCTAGAAGTTGTATCAGGCATTAACATGTCAATATTTTGATGCAACCACAACTATAGGGCCAACAAAACTTTCTTTGTCTGATTGTTTTGTCTCAAAATAACTAATCTCTATGGTTTGCTTGGTTGCAGGAGGGTTTACACTAGTGCTTGCACTAGAATTTGAGGCTCTAGGAGTGGCTCCAACATTTCTCACCCTCCTACTAACCCAATGAGGTGAGGTAAAACCATAGGTCACAAATGTTCTGGACTAATTTGATCAATATTCAAGAATTATTCCCAAGTCATATCAGACACATCCTATAGAGACTTCTCAACTAATAATTTGATTAGACAATGGTGGGAAAAAAAATTATTTCTACCTTTTTGGGTCTCGGTTGCCATGATTGAAAGAAAGTGGTATAGCATATTTGGAATGTTCATTCTTCTCCCATGCCTCATATGATTATGGAGTTTGAAGTGCACAGAGTGTAGATTCAACGGGCGGTCTTCACAAGTGATGTACCTTATAATGTAGAAATTTATTTTCTTCCATGGCTCTGGTAGAGAGCTTCTCCTTGCACATTTCTTATCCACACTCAATGGAGGGTCACCAGGTTCTATAAATTCATCCCTAGTTGACATGGCATCTCTAGTAGCAGGGTATTGTTCACCGTCCACAGGCAACCCTGTAACTTCTGCAATTATTTCTTCAATGGCCATTACCTTCAACCCTTTTACCATGGCCTTTCCTCCAGACAATGTCTACACAAATTCCAACACAACATCTTCATTGTAACCATTCAGCATTAGGAAATAGTCTAACAACTCACACATTTTTGAACTTGGCCTGGCAAGGTGTATCCTATAGTAATACATCATGAACTGTGGTTCATTTTGAATTAACCCACCTCCCATTGTTCAGTTGTCCGCAATTACAAGCGTTCTGTAAAGTTTTCCTTTCCTGCAAATTTTCATCTAAAAGCCCAAATTTCACATTCCTGCAACACCGTTGAATTCCCAATGCTAATGTCATATGAATTTTACCTTTTGGCATCTTAGGATTATGACAAGAGCAATAAGAGCAGTGAAAGGTAATAAATGCAAGATATGATCAAGAAAAATGGTAGTGGTTGATGTCTTTTCACACATGTGAGTCATCATCTCACTTAGAATTCAAATCAGCTCAATTTAAACTTTGCTGACATGGACTAATATGGACAGACACGTGGACATGGTGACACACTTCTCCCCAACCTAAATTTGAGCATGTGTCCTCACATGCGAGGGAGTAATGGTGATTTGATAGGGCAGGGAATAATTATATACTATAGTGAACTTCTACATTAATGTACAGTAATTAATTAAATGTACTAAAAGATAATTAAGATATAACAAATTGATTGCGCACGTACCCGAATTCTTGGAAGATTTGTTGCAAATATTATGGAGAAATTACCAGTCACTTTTAAGAAATCATTTCAGAAATTAATGAATATGGAGTGGAATAAGGTGAAATAGAATGAAGTGAAATGATGGTGGTGTGATGGAAGAGAGAGAAAGGTGGAGATGGATGGGCGAGTGGGTGAATGAATGAAGAAGTGAAACCCCACAAAATTGGAAGTCTTTATTATGACAGGTTGCATACCTTGGTTAGCCAAAAGGAGGGACACTAGGTCCACTTCCTTCAGCTACAGGAAGTTCGAGTGTTGCATGCTGAGTGAATTGCTATAGGAATTCCACCTTTGAAGTTGGCTTGTGATACAACCTGAGGTGATGACCATTAACAAGCAGCTTAAATATGATAAGTTCAATGGTGGTGAACTGAACAACACCATTAGAGAAAACTTCAGTAGCCTCATATGGTCCTAGCCACCTTGTCTATAATTTTCTTGCATTATCTTGATACCTTGAGTCATAGAGGAGTTCCCAGTCACCTGGCTGTAATTTCTTGTCCTTTATGAATTTGTCATGCCACTTTATTCTCTGATTCTGCACTACCTCTGTGTAATGCAAGGTTTCCTTCCTCATTTCATCCAAATCATTTAGCTGCATGATTCTATCCCTTTGTGCCTAAAAGATATCCATCCCTAAGTCTAATGTAGTCCTAAGAGTCTTATACTCAAATTCAATGGGCATCATGGTTGTCTTTCCATACAACAACTCAAATGGAGTGAAGCCTTTAGTTGTTTTCTAGGTGGTCCTATAGGCCCAAACAACTTCTAGTAGCCTACTTGCCCAATATTTTCTATGGATAGCCACTGTTTTGGTCATAATGGCTTCAATTTCTCTGTTGGTCACCTCAACTTGGCCATTGGCCTATGGGTGATAAGGAGTAGACTTCCTATGCCTTATGTTTTACTCATTGACCAGTGTTGTAACAAGGGTTGAAGTGAATTGAGCCCCTTGATCAGTCACTATCTCTCTTGGAATGGGCCATACCATGTGAAAATTTCCTCATAAAAAAATTATGCAACCTTATTATCTCTTGCATGCTCCATGGCCTTAACTTCTACCCACTTGGTTACAAAATCAATGCATACCAAGATATAGGACTTACCATTTGATGGAGAATCAATGGGTCCTACAAATTCTAATCCCCACTTGTCAAATGGAGTGATTACTACATAAGGGTAAAGTGGCATCTCATTAGATTTGGTTGGTCGACCCATCCTCTAGCATCGGTCACACTTCCTTGTATATCTCCCTACATCCTTGTATAGTGTGGGCCAGTAATATCATGTGTTCATAATTTTCATTGTTGTCCTCTTTGCCACAAAATTCCCTCCACAGGGTTCATTGTGACATGCATGCAGTATATCATATGTCTCATCTTCCCTCACACATCTCCTCATGACATGGTTTGGTCTAGTGTAGAACAAACATCTCGCAATCCATGAGAAAGGAAAGGTTTTCTCAATGACCACCCTTCTCTCTTTTGGAGAGAAGTGAGGAGGAACTCTCCCTGTGACCAGATAATTAGCTATGTCAGCATACCAGGGTGTATGCACACTGATAAAGAATAGATGTTCATTAGGGAAAGAGTCATCAATGACTTGATTGTCCTCTAATGTGGTCAACCTTGAAAGAAATTATGCAAAAACATTGGTCTTCCCTGGTTTATCCACAATGGTTATGTCAAACTCCTACATTCGCAATAACATGTTGCTAGCCTACCTGAGATCAAGGGTTTATTCATGAGGTATCTAATTGTTGCATGATCAATGTGCAAAAAGATCTAATAGACAATTATGTAGTGCCTGAATTTGTTTAGGGCATAGATCGCTGCCAACATTTCTTTTTCTGTCACTGTATAATTGAATTTAGCTCACTGCAAATTTTTGCTGACAAAATAAATAGCATTTTAAATTGCTCCTTCTTTTTGTCCCAGGACTGCTCCTATAGCATATTCTAATGCATCTATATGAATGTGAAAAGGAAGCTCCCAATTAGGACCTTTGAGCATAGGGGCCTGATTCAAAGTTGCTTTCAAGTCAGAGAATTCCTTGTCATAGTCTTCTGTCCATTGAAATTCAACATCTTTGGTTAGGAGACTGTACAATGGTGCTGCGATTTTGCTGAAGTCTTTGATGAAATTCCTATAATAACCTTCATGTCCCAAGAAACTCCTAACATCTTTCTGTTTTACAGGTATAGGAAGATTTATGATCACCTCAATCTTGGTAGGATCTACTTGAATTCCTTTGGAGGAGATGTAGTGGCCAAGGACTACACCTTCTTGCATCATCGTGAATTAGTTTTCACTATTTAAAGATAGATTATGTTCTTCACATCTCTGTAAGACTCTCTTTATATTTTCCAATGCTTCATTAAAATCAACACCATAGGTGGTAAAATCATCCATATAAATTTCCATGCAATCATGAGAGATATCTAAAAATATGCTAATGACTGCCCTCTAAAAAGTTGTACGTGCATTGCATAAGCCAAATGGAAGCACTGATTAGGCATAGGTCCCCCATGGATAGGTAAAGGTGGTCTTCTCTTGGTCCTCAAGTGCAATTTGGATCTAGTTATACCCGTTGAATCCGTCTAGAAAATAAAAGTATTGTTTTCCTACAAGTGAATCTATAACTTGGTCTATGAAAGGAAGGGGAAAATGGTCCTTTTTGGTGGCAGCATTGAGTTCCCTGTAATCAACACAAAGTCACAACTTTCCTCCCTTTTTGGGCACAATCACCAATGGAGACACCCACTGGCTATCTAAAATGGAGTAGATAAATCCTACATCTAACAATTTATGTAGTTCCCCTTTTACAATTTCTCTTAATGCAAGGTTAATTCTTCTTGTGGTTGTCTCACTGGTGTAGAATCATCTCTAATGTATATCCTATGAGTGTAGAGCTTAGGATCCAAGACCTTCATATCATGATAGTCCCATGCAAATGCATGTTTGTGGGTCCTTAAAAAATTTGTCAAAGCCTATTGTTGTTCTTCACTCAACTTGCTGTTAATATTCAATTATTTTCCTTCTAACACTTGCACTTGTGTGGTTAGCTCTATCATAGTTGTTTCACTAATACTTGGTACCTTGAGTTCATGTGGAAACAATGTATTAGACATACTTGTTGCTACAGGAAGTTTGGTTGTAGGAAAAATGGGTAGGAGTGCCTTTACTGGATCAGCAGAACTAGATGCATGAGAGGATGATGCTTCCTCTACCTCACAATGGTTTTGGATTATGTTAGACAACACTTCATCTTCCTCTTGAAGCTACATGAAATAATTTTTTCCTAACATCATAAGTTGTGCCACAGAATTAACTTCTTCGGCCTCTTCACCAACATGCGGTTATATGGGGTTATCCACATCATTGGATGGCTAAGCAGGAGGATAAAGAACAAAATTTTTGGTGCTCTTTCCATCAGAAACGGTCATGTCTCCTGACCGACATCCAATATAGGAATTTTTTGTTGCTAACCATGGTATTCCAAGAATAATAGGATACCTGCCTAGTGTAGCTTTGGGAGAAAGAATCATGAAGTCTGGTGGGTACTCCCAAGAGTCTAGAGTTACTACAATATCCTCTACTATACCATCAAGTTTAATAATAGAACTATCAGCAAGCTGTAGGACAATAGGAGTAGATCTCATGCTTGCAATGTTTAGTTGCTGCAGGATTTCCTTTGTCATTACATTTATTGTTGCTCCCAAATCAATCAGAGCATTCTTTATTTGAATCCCATTTATAGCAACTTCTACCATAGGACTACCTAGGTCATTGTACTTGGGGACAATCACTTTCCTAAGCATACTGTCAGCCAGTTGTCCCACCACATGAACCGTAGTGGGGTCTTTCTTTTTCCTTCTTGGCTTCTTGAGGCATGCTTCCTTAATTGCTTTGCCATATATGGGAACATATTTGATGGCCTGAAATAGAGGTATCTTGACACGTATATGCTTTAACTGATCTAAAATGTCAAAGTTGGTTTCCTCCTCTTCTTTTTGCTTAGCAACTTCCAATCTCTGAGGAAATGGTGGTTCTTGTTTAGTCTGCTAGACTAGGACTAGTTCAGGGTTTTTAAGCACACTTGGTTGAATGGGGACATCCAAATTCTCCTCCCCCTCTTCCATAGGAAGCTTAGTACTAATGGGTGTGGAAGGAGTTGGCAAAGTAGTTCTTGAACGCAAGTGGATGTCACTTACACTCACATCATATGCAGGGAATTGATTTGGATCAACAAAATATACTATCTACTGCTATTGTGGTTTGTTATTTGGGTTAGGTGTGGCCTGAGTTGGTAACTAAGTAGGTCTAGGTGTATTTTAACTTGCACTAGGAGGAGGAGGCATTATAGCAGGTTGATGGGGTTGCAAAGGTAGCTACATGTAATTAGTGGTCTACTTTGGCCATTGCTATCCTCCCCTCCTTTGAGATGTTTGTTGCTAGTTTCCTAGAGGTGGCTGACAGTCTCCTTGAAATTGATGTCAATTCCCCTGAGGTTGCTGCCACTCGGGTGGAGAGTTTTGGTGATTAGGCAAGGTGTTTGGAGGGTTACTCCAAACCTATGGTGGATATCCTCCATAATTGGGTGGATATGGGGATTGCCATTGTTTACCAGATGAATAAGAATTAAAATATGGCCCAACAAAAGATAGTGGATTTGGTGGCATACCTTGTCTTGGAGCCCATGGCCACCTTTGTGCAACATATTAGACTTGATCCTCTTCAACCTGGATTGGCTTGAACTCAGGTGGAATCTGTTTACTGTCAATATTAGCTACCATCTTGCATTTGCAATCCTTCTTCTTTTGTCTACAATGAGGGAAATATTCGGCCAACATTGCCTCTGCCTCCTCTTATTTCTTCTTAGCTTGGAGTGTATCTAGTTGGGTTTCTAGATTGTTTATGATTTCTTGCTTGAAGTCTGATAACAAGTGAGTAATCTCTATCCTTGATACTCCACTGGTATATGACTTACCCATAGATGATTGGTAAGCTCTCTCTTTCTTTGAAGCTACCCTAGAATAGTTCTGACATATCTTCTTGATATCCTCCCAAGGAACTTGGGTGATATCTCCTCCTACCATCAGGTCCAAGGCATCAATGCAACTCTCATTAATCCCTCTCAAAAAGAGTAGCTTTTGTGAGTCTTCATTGAGTGTATGGTGTGGAGATTTTTTTAGGAAAAATAGAAACCTTGAAATGTAATCCTTTAGGCTCTCATCTTCCTTTTGTTGCATCCTAAAAATTTCATCTCCTCTCATGTCACTACCCCTGCAGTATTCCTTGTACTTCTCAAGGAACTTTGTCTTCATGCCATCCCATGTCTCCATAGTATTTATGCCTAGGATCATAAACCATCTTAATGCAACCTCTTTCAAAGTGGTAGGGAATAGATTAATCCTGTGGGCATCAGTGGTATAGTCACAACTCCTACAGATTATAACAAACTCGAACAAAAAAGTATTAGGATCTTTTGTGACAAGTCCATAGAACTTAGGAAGGACTGAAGTAGGGATATTTTTGAGGTTGTCAAATTCATTTAGATGAGCAATGGGGAACTGAAAAGTTGGTTGGTTAGGCCTGTTTCTATTTGCATCACCCATGCCTGCCTGATGGAGTTCCAAAGAAAATGGGTTCTCAATCAAATTTTGATCTTCAGAGGAAAATCCAGAACTAGTTAGATCAAGAAATGAATCAGCAAAGGGATGTGGCTCTTCTTCTTCTTCTTCTCTAGGAAAATTTTGATACTCAACTAGTTGGAATGGATTAGGATCATTAGGAAGGAATCTCCCATAAGCAGCTCTTCTCCTTCCTCTATGCATACAGTGTCAACTCAGCATTAGCCAACTCACACAAAGAATTGGTGAAATAATAGGGGGGTCATTACTTCCTAAATGAGGGGTATACTAAGAAAAAACTTTCAGATATACTTCAATAGGAAAGAAACTATCAATGACTCCAAAGAACTTTGTAGTTTGACACCATCCCTCGAAATGGCACCAAAACTGCTGGCCTCCTATAATGATTCAACAACTAAGCCCATAAAGCTATGATTTAGAGATTGGACATCTAATCTAAATAGTTGTATTAATCACCATGAAGGTGCATTTAACTTGTCAACCCATGGACATAGACTTGAAATGGGTTTGCATAGTATGTGCACTAGGAATCCATAGTAGCCATTTTCATCCTACAGCTAAGAAGGACATAATGCTGAAAGTAAATTACTTGGAAAGAGGTAATGTAAATTTTGAACATCAACCAACAACTATACTAAACTGAAATGCATGACAAAAATGAAAATCTGAGCGAACAAATAGGAAACTACTCTATCTGCTTTGGCTGCAGGAACAGTCACATAATGGAATTCTAGTGGCTGCAGGAATAGATAGTGCCAGATTATTAACTAATATTTGAACAAAAAGTAATAACTAAACTAAACAATGGAATGCTCACCAAGTGGGCCCCCTTGGATGAGTATCCCTTAAAACAAATGTAAACTCAGATGCACAAACATATAACTTCATTTTATTCATTGAAAAACATGAGTACAATCGAGCAACATAACTAAGAAACAATCATCAAATTAACTAACTTCTAGAAAAGGAGCATTTGAGTCTTATTTATATGAAGAAAGGCTACTAGCTAACTACCTAGCAAGGAGGTCAACTCCAACAGATTAAGAGGACACCACTTTAGGGAAAACATAAAAAGTGGAGAGGCGGTTATGCATGCGCAGAATCTGGTCAAGCATGTTTTCCTTAACACAAATTTAGCACAATAGTAAGACCATTTACAAGGCAGTTACAATTTTGATTTGATGAGGAATCTCCCTCTATCAAGAGTCTTCCCTCCATTGACCTTTGAATGATCACCTTGTTGACCATTATGGCGAATGACCAGCTGGCAAAATCTTCCTCAATTTGGCAGGCCTCTAATTATATTTGCATAACAATATTAGTACGCACAACAATTGCATATTTATAACTATCTTAAAGTGACATTCATTAATCCACATGCAAAATTAACATAGATAGTTCATATAGCATGTCAATGTCAATTAAAGGTTACCAAAATAAGCTCATGCCCAATGTCTATGGTTTTGAGGAAATATCATAAAAAGGTCAATATCAAAGTATCAAAGTCTATGACAACTACAACAAATGGATAACAAATTCTATCAAAATTGAACCATAAAATGAACTCATCAGTTGGTACATTCAATTTCCTACTTTCATCTACATCAAGGTAGAAGGATTCAAAGGATACCCCTTCATGTTACCTAGGTATCCAACAAACAAAATATTGTTACTAGAATTGGTGAGACATATGCACCCTTCTCATGCCCTTTTCTCACAAGCACACAAGAATTTTTCTGTCAAATTCTCCATCACAATTGGGAATTACAAATGTAATGCGACTAAAAATGTTGATGTGTGAGGAAGAGTTGAAGATGTATAAGATGGAGTTCTTTACACTCAAATGAAAGAATTATGATCCAGAGGGAAAATTTTCTAAGAAAATAAGCAGCAAGTATGCTCATGTTAATGATTTAGAATATTTTTGGAATAATTGTGATGAGGAGCATCAGGTAAGGAAGAGATCATACTAGAGGTTTTCGTTACATTCAAAAAGGCTTCTAGAACTCAATGATATTCTTGAACAGTTGGATATGAATGATGGGGAGGTATTGAACCCAATTTATAATACAGAGAATTTTTTTGATGAAACTATCCCAGACCCAAACTATGAAAAGAAAGAAATAGTAACCATTAAAGATATTTTTGAGCAAGTGTTGACATACACAACACTCGTTTTGTGGCTATAGTAAAGCATTGAGAGAAGCTGGGATAAAGCTCACATACCTGCCCAATATTAAGAAACAAAGAGTAGAATATGAACCCGAGAATGAGGAGACTACTAAAAAGAAAAGAAAAGTTGGAAAAGTAGAGGAATTTGGGCATGTTGAGGAGAGAACTCCTGATACTTGAAGTCAGAGGATTCTAGTAATGCCAGCTAGCTAGTGTAAAGAGACTGTGGCCAGTCAGGCCAATGTAACAGTAAAGCCTAAGGTGACATTTTCTTCCATAGGAAAGTTAAAAGTTCAGCCTATGACTGATGAAGAGGAAAGAATGAGGACACACACTCATGCTAAGACAAGGTCTACATCTCAAAATTTTGTAGAATTATTTACCTCTCCACCTTCAGTCAATACGGCAATAGTGAGACAAACACTAGGAAGGACTCCTACAATTCAAGAAGAAAGTCTTGAGAAAAATGAAGAAGAAAGAGAATAGTGGGAGAAATTGGGTGCCATGATGAAACGATTTGAATAAAAGAATTATAAGGAAAACCCCATGGTATAACCAATAATGGAAGAAGTGCCAAACACAGGGTCAAATCCTATAGATATAGAAGAAGAAAAATTTATAAGAGGAAAACTCGCCCCAAAGGTGGAAAACCATGAGAAACTTGATGAAAGAGGAATAGGGGAAACTGCAGGTTAGAAGCCCATTGATAATATTGGTCATGAAGATACAGTTAATGATAAGCTTTCGCAAGGAAGAAATAAAGTTGTTGTTGAGAAACTACAGGTTTCTGAGAAATCAAGAGAATGATGGGTTAAGAGTGAAAATGTAGAGCCCTCACAAACCTTGGGTGGTGAAATAAAAATGATGAGAATCCTGATGTTTCCAGACAATAGGAAAGTGATTCCCCAAGGACTGGTGTTGAACACATGGTAGGACAAGAGAATATAAGTATCAAAAAGGAAGAGACAGTGATAAATCAAGATAATCTAGAATCCATGCTAGTGAGGACTGAAGGTGTTCAAGTTCTGGGAGGTGTGACAAGAAAAGTTGATAGTTCAAGAGGAGAAGTTCCTGAACATGCAGATAATTAGGAACAAAGAAATTTTCAAGAGGTAGAAAAAAACAAAGAAGCACCTGATTGGTTAGTTAGGGAAATGGCTCCACCATTGGAGGTGGAACTAGTGCCTATGGATCTCGGAAGTTTAATATGAGAAGTAGAGACTCCTAAACCTAGAGGTAGGGAAAATAAAAGGCATGCTATGAAGAGGAATGAAAATGGAGGAAGAACTCTCCAAATAGCTACTTTGGTGGGAGATAAGAGCAAGCATGAAATAACACCTAGGGATTACAGGGTAACAACAATTAATGTTAGAAATTCATCTTGGGGATAGGAATTAGAAGAAATGAAAGAGAATCTAGAGACAACTATCACCAAGATACATAAGAGTAAACAAAAGAAAAGAGAGCTAAAGGAGAGGATTATTTTCCTTGAAGGTTTTATCAAGTCATTAGCCCAATCTGATCAAACACAGACTGAATTACCCCAAAATCCAATGCTTATGTCTAAGAAGCAAGTAGATTCCATTACAACACTACATCATAAGTTAAGCATATTCAAAGAATGGATGGAGTACCTAGTGAGGCAAGGAGAAGAATTAATTAAGGATTCCATTAGGAAACATAAGGAGGCATATCATTGGTGTGAAAAGTCTAAGTGACTAGAAGGAGAATGTCAATTTCACTAGGAACAGATTGATGCAGAAAGGTGAAAGTTAAAATATCTTATTTAGACAGATGTTCGAGAGTTGGTAAATGAAAAGATAAACACAAAGCAGGAAGTTCTTATATTTGAGAAGAGGAAAAAACAAGTGAATTGGGAAAGTGACACTTTGCTACAATGTGTAGAAGGATTTGAAAAGGTCACTAAAAGATGCAAGAAGTTGATTGATAGAGATGAAAGTTTTATTGAAATGTTAGCACAACAAAGTTATGATCCTCATACTTTAGGGTAGGGTGATAAAGAGGTAAAAGATTTCAATGAATTTCTTGAAAGAGTGAATAAGGATCCTATTCATTCATTAAGTAGGGAGGTTATAGAAGAAATTATAGAGTGTAGGAATGCTATTGTTAAATATGAAGCATAAATGATGCAGAGGAATGGAAACATCATTCAGATATCAAAGGATTATGCTAGGCTTAAGTACAATTGAAAATTGATTCAAGGAGTTTCAAAGGAGAGTATGCATCAAGTTTTGATCTCTTCCTCGGAGTATCAATAGAGCAAAGGTGAAGAGGAGTCTTCAGACCCAGGGTTCAATAAAGAAAGATAGATAACTGAATACCAAATGTTAGAGGTTTTGTACGTCGATATGGTTTTGAAGTAAATTTTGCAGGTTTGTTCCCAGACCCAGTGAAGGTGGCTAGTTCCAAAGCTTTTGAAGAATACTAATGATCTTATTTTATGAAATGTGTTTGTGAACTGAAGCTCGAAGCCGAAGATTGCTGCTAATGAAGAATTCAAAGATTTGACTCTACCTAGAATGTTCTGATGAAAACTATCACCTGCCACGTGCTACATTTTAATTTATTTTTATGATTCTCTTTGATTGAATAAGTTCAAAATATTTGGGGCCTTGTTTCTATAAAAGGTTGTTTACTGCTTTATTTTTATTTTAAGTTCAAAATTTTTTGGATGTCGGAGAACCAAAACTTTTTTTCAAGTTTTGTTCTTTTTCCTATTTTCTGTTCCATTCTAGATTAAAAACTTGTATGTTTCATTAGAAGTTAATCAATATCAGATCCAATTTGAAAGCTATTTCTTGATATGAAATCTTATGTAGCTGATTGTTTGTTCCTATTGAACAAGACTATGTGTTGCACATTTAAGGGTGCATACTAACACTATATGGTGGCGAATGATCCCCCTCTCTTTAAAATCTTGCACCATTTTGTGCCTAGCTATGAAGTAATCCGGTGATGTATGAAATAGTTTGCTCTAGTTTGGTTATTTCTTGAGGCATGTGTGGATAATACCTAGGATAAATTTTACTTTTTCAGTAATTTTTTTAAAGTTTATTATAGAATAGATGTTTAAATTTTGAAAAATGTTCCAAAAAAGTGGTGAATGCATGGAGTTTTCACTAGTACAAAAACAACAATATATGATTAAAAAAACTACTTAAAATTGCATATAAATCGCTAAACATGGTCATATAACCATTAGTAGTTTATTACTAGTCATTTATAATGCAACTAAATTGATGACTAAACCATTTTTAGTCATTTATTGGTTGTTTTGATTGATCGATTTGGTAGTATATTTAGTCATTAATTTAGTCATTGATTGTTGTAAACTGGTCACTTATATAGTCATTTTTTATTCACTGATATATTTAGTTGTTAATTTAGTCATTGATTCTTATTAGCTGGTCACTTATTTAGTCATTTTTGTTCACTAATTTCCATCCATTGGTAGTGTATTTAGTCATTAATATTAATCATCATTATGATCAATTTGGTAATTTATTTAATTGTTTTTGTTCACTAATTTCTATCAACTCATAGTATATTGATACATTGTTTATTAATTGCATAATCATTATATTTAGTCATATATTTTGCCATATTTATTTACTGCTATGTCAATTGGTAGTATATTTAGTCAATTGGTAGTTTATTTAATTGTTTTTGTTTACTAATTTATGCCTAAAAGTGTTGGAAATGAGACAATGCTTTTGAGTTTTAAACATAAAACACAAAAAAATATAATCAATCATTCATTTGCACATAATGAAACAACTATCAAGAAGGAAAAATACTAAAATTTTATTGAGAAAAGGTGTTCTTACAATAGATACAAGACTTAAATATGTGTCTTTGCTTTGAAAAATGTGTTACAAAGTGTGTTTCTCAGTGTTGTGACTAAGAAAACCGAGTTATAAATCCAAACCGATCACAAACATTTATCAATGGACTGTTGAGAAATGTGACTCAAATTTATTGGCTTGATCAACTTCCTGGAGCAGTTCTTATTTCCCCCTTCATCAGCCTAAGTTAAGTCGCTGGTTTTCAAGTTTTTATAACTCAAGTTGTGAGGTTTTAAAATTTCATAACCTCCTGACTTAGCGACTTTGAAGTGAGGGTTAATCCCTTTGTTGTCAGCGTATCGCAGGTTTTGCGAACTTTGCAACCTCTGAATTGAGGTTCAAAAGTTTGGATTTGGAGAGACAAAGTGATCCCTTTGTTGTCAGCATGTCACGGGTTTTGAGAACTTCAAAACCTCCACATGAGGTTTGAAATTTTGAGTTTTGAGTGATAGGGCGATCCATGTGCTATCAGCGAGTCACAAGTTCTGGGAACTTCAAAACCTTCGACATGAGGTTTTGAAGTTCAATTTTTTATTGATATAGCGACTTGGAAGCCGATAGATGTGGGACCCAATAGGATGTTGGATCGTGATGAAGGATGATAGGTGGTGATGACATGGAGGATAGTGGTAGGTGGGCTCGTGTGCTTGGTGAACATCGGTGAGATGGTAATGAATATCTCTTTGATTGGGTGGCATGGTGTTAGGAGGATAACCCTAAGTTTGATGCTAGAGATTTATTCAATTACTTATCCGACAGCCACAATTAGATCTTGGATGATGGCATGTGGCTCAAGGTGGAAACCTTAATGGGGTGAAATAGTTGAATAGTCAAAGGACATAGAGCGTCGGTCATGTTGCAAGTATGAACTAGTCTGGTGGTGTTGTCATTAATATTGTCATTGATGTCAACACAATTTAGTATGTTGCAGATTGTACATGTATAGCTGAGATGCTCCTAAGATGTTGTGAGTATATGGAGCTATCCTTATGTCATTACAAATGTGTTGTGTTGATGTGTTTCCAAGTGCTTTTGAGAAAATTAATAAAGAAGAGAAGTCAAAGTGATGAATGTGTTCAGAATGTTTTACGGTATGTGCTCCACTTTTCTCCTGTGTTGATCTTGTGCTTGTGTGGATCTGAAGATTTGATAATGGTGACTTTTTGGTGATACATCCTAAGTTTTAGCTTTTGGTATGATAATACATGAAAGTTGCGTTCACCGGTGTGTGAATTATTCTAGTAGAGTTGATCTTCTGTAGACTAAGAGAAGTGTTTCTGCTCCGCAGTCCTCCACTGTTTCATTTTAGATCTTGCGGATTTGGGATATGTCTTGAGATGGTTTTCTCTAGGTTTTGGTGAGGAAGGTTGAAGTTTGGAGATCCGGAAGTCATGTTTCAATGTTTCAGTATGGGTTTGCACTATCCAGATGAACTGGTGAAAGGTGTTTAGAGTTTGAAGCATATTACATTTGTTGTGGATGTATTTGAAGAAATATAAGATGTATTATTATGCATAATGAAGCAATTTTTGGAGTTTGTGTGTCATATTCTTGTTGGGAAGCGTGTACATCAATGTTCATTTGTGTTTTCATTAGGTTTGGTCGACCTGGTGTTTACACTTCATTCGAAGAGTAAAATTAAATTGAGGAAGCATGTGGTTGATTTGAGACATTATTTTTTGTCTTGGTTAAATGTTTTATTGGTACACTCTCATTCCTTTCCACTGTGGGAATGTTGAGTTGCCAACCTAATTTGAATTTATAAAATAAGATATTTGTGGCTGACCTTGGAGAAATTTTCTAAGGTTGAGGATGGTATAAAAGGAAGTCAAATTGTGAAGAATTGTATGACAGTGTGATGCAAAGTGATGAAAGTGAGCCACAAATCATAAGAGAATAAGTGTGTGTGTGAGTGAGTTGAGACATCAATACTTCATTCTGTAGGATTCCTGAAGGAAGTGAGCTAAAGGTTTATGCAATCCTTATTCAAAGTTGCGGATGTGTGTTAATTGTTGTGGTGGATCTTTTTGTTCTCTTTTGTATCTGTAGGTAGTGAGCCTCCTTGGTGGAAAATGAGTCCTTTCTGTAGGCAGTGAGCCTTTGTTCTTGGACAGTGAGTCCTCTTCTGGGTAGTGAGCTTATGTATTCATTTTTATAATCTTTATATTGCGAGTTAACCCTCACTGTGGTTTTTCCCTTATTGGGTTTCCCATGTAAAAATCTAGTGTTAATTGTGTTGATTTACTTTCTGTTATTTTTCTTTCATGCTCTTACTAAATAACAGAATAGTGTGGTTGTGGAATTAATAAGTGTTGAAATCTTAAGTTTTAATTTTGTGACAACACCCCCTGTCTCAATTGTCCTGTGCCTGGTTAACAATTGGTATCAGAGCTTTGGTTCCTTGGTGTAAAGCTTAACCACTTAAGGAAGATTCGATGGCGCATAAGTTGGAAGTCCCTATGTTCAATGGAACTGACTACAATTATTGGAAGAGATAGATGAAAGGATATATTATCTCTCTTGGTTTCAAGACCTGGAAGGCTATTGAGACAAAGTATACACCCTCGTCTGGTGGTCTTACTACTACAGATGGGATTTCTGCTTATGAAGAAAATGAGAAGGAAAAGTATGCTATTTGCGGTGGCTTATCTAAAAATGAGCGAGCTAAGGTTCTCTCTTTGGATATTGTATATGAAGTCTAGAAGAAGTTGGAAGACATGTATGAAGGAAATGAAATAGTGAATTTGACAAAGAAGCTGGCGGAAAAGCACAGATTTGTAAATCTGAAAATGGAAGAAGGTGAGGAATTTACAAGTTTCTTTCAGAGGGTTGAACTGACTACAAATGAAGCTAGAAATCAAGGAGGAAAACTATCAGATGAAGATATAATTGAGAAGATATTGATCACCCTATTGGATTGCTACAACGATAAGATCTCAATTATTGAAGAAATGTATGATCCTAAGAAGTACACTTTAGAACAGTTGTTCAACACCTTGCAAGCATTTGAGATGAAAAAGTTTTGGAAAGAAGACAAGATAGAAGAAAAGACAGAAATGACATTTAAGGAAATGAAGATTGAAGGAAAACCAAATAGTGATGGTGATGATGAGTTGGAAGCAAACTTCACCAGGAAGTTGAAGAAAGACACTGGAAAGTATAAAGGTATGTTACCCTTTAAATTTTTTAGCTATGGTACTATTGGTCATTATGCTTCAAAATGTCTAAATAGAGATGTGCATAAGAAGTACAAGGATTACAAGGGTAAGGATACAAAGGATAAAAAATATAAGAATTTGTACTATGTTAAAGAAGAAGCAAGAACTTCGATGATGAATCTGAGAATGAGGTTGATGATAGTGAATGCTTATTCTTAGCTTTGGAAAGTAAATTTGTATACGCTAACCCTGGAAAATGTGTAATCAAGAAGGATATGGAGAATAAGAGGATTAGGATGAAAGGTACTTTGGTTACCACTTTTCATTCAAGACAAGATGAAGACTATTGGGTAATTGATAGTGGATGTTCTAATCACATGACCAGTTCACTAAACTTGAGAAATATGATGGTGGTTTAGTTATGTTCGGTGATGATTCAGGAGCTAAGATTTGTGGGAAAGGTTCAATTAGTTTTGATGGAGTGCATAGTACTAATGATGTACATTATGTGAAGGGTTTGAGGCATAACCTTCTGAGTGTTGGTCAGATGTGTAGCAATGGTTTTAAACTTGTGTTTTAGAATAATACTTGTGAAATCAGAAAAGGATCTGGAAATGGAGATATGGTTGTTGTTGGAAGAATAACTCATGGAAACATCTATCAACTTAAGGGAATTGATGGTTAATGCCTTGTATCTCAAATCAGTGAAAGTTGGTTATGGCACTGGAGAATGGGACATGTGAATTTTGATAACCTAGTCAAAATTAGTGCAAAGGAGATTGTTCGAGGTCTGACCAAAATCACAAGACCTAATGCTACTTGTAGAAGTTTTCAATTGGGGAAACAGACAAGATGCACAAATTTAAGGGAAAAGAGCACTCTACTACCGGAATGTTGGAGTTAATTCATACTGATCTTTGTGGTCCGACTAGGACTAGAAGCCTGAATGGTGATAAGTATTTCATGTTGCTTATTGATGATTATACTTGAATGAAATGGGTTTCTTTTCTTAGAGAAAAGACTCAGGCTCTGGATAGGTTTAAGGTATTCAAAGCAAGAGTGGAAAATGAAGTAAATTTGAAAATCAAGTGTTTGAGATTTGATAGAGGTGGATAATTCACTTATGGTGAATTTAATGCATTATGTGAACAACATGGCATAAACAGATAGTTTTCTACTCTGAGAACCCCTCAGCAGAATGGAGTAGTTGAAAGGAAAAATGGGATAGTACAGGAAGTTACTAGAACCATGATGAAATAATCAAATGCACCAAATGTGTACTGAAGAGAGACAATACACACTACTGTTTATGTTCTTAATAGAGTTCATATCAGATACAACAACACAAAGAGTCCTTTTGAGTTATGGACTGGTAAGACTCCTACTGTGAAATATTTCAAGGTATTTGAAAGCAGATGTTATATTAAAAAAGATGATAAAAATCTTGGAAAGTTTGATGCTAGATGTGATGAAGGAATATTTCTTGGATACTACACTACTAGCAAAGCATACAAATTCTTTAATAAAATATTGAGAAAGATTGTTGAAAGTGCTAATGTGAAAGTTGATGAAGACATAAACAAACCTATTGAGATAAGTGAAGTTGAACCTAATGATCCTATCTGTGGACATGTACCTAAGGAGAATAAGGAGAAGGAAGTAGAAGAAGAGAAAGAAGAACAAATTGAAGAAGAAAAAGAGAATGAGCTAGAACCTACTGTTAAGACTCCTAAGTATGTACAGAAGAATCATCTGAAGGAACAAATAATTGGAGATAAAAGTGAAGGTGTGAAAACTAGAAGCAGAGTTGCAGCTGAGGTAAGTTTTTGTTTTCTCTCTAAAGTTGAACTAAGTCTATGAGTGAAGCATGTGAAGATGATAGTTGGATGAAAGCTATGAAAGAAGAGTTGCAACAGATAGAAAAGAATCAGACATGGGAACTAGTCCCGAGGCCTATGAATAAAAATGTGATTGGCTCGAAATGGGTGTTCCAGAATAAGTTAAATGAAAATGGAGAAGTTCTAAGGAATAAGGAAATACTTGTATGCAAGAGATATTCATAAGTTGAAGGTATATATTTTGAAGAGACATTTGCCCCTATGGCTAGAATGGAAGCTATTAGGATTTTTTGTGTTTTTCTTCCCACAAGGACTTCAAAGTGTATCAGATGGATGTTAAGTCAGCATTTATGAATGGTGGATTGGAGGAAGAAGTGTATATGGAACAACCTAAAGGATTTTAGTTATCTGACAAACTAGACATGGTTTGTAAGTTGAAGAAGTGTTGCATGGACTGAAGCAAGGTCCCAGAGCTTGGTATGCAAGATTGGACAAATACCTGATAAATCAAGGATTCAGCAAAGGTTTTGCTAACAACAATCTTTACTTCAAAGTGCAAGGTAACAAAATGTTGATGATATCATTTTTGGTGGAAATGAAGGCATGTGTAAAAAGTTTGTTGTAGAGATGTAGAAAGAATTTGAGATGTCTATGATTGGTGAATTGAATTTCTTCCTTGGTCTACAAGGGAATCAAACTAATAAAGGGATATTCATTTCACAATATAAGTATGCAAAAAAGCTATTGAAGAAGTTTGGGATGGATTATTTGAAACCAGTTTGTACTCCTATGGTAACTGGATGTAAACTAACCAAAGATGATGAATCTACTAAGACTGATCAGAGCAAATGCAGATCTATGATTGGCGTACTATTGTATCTTACTGCTAATAGACCAGATATTATGCATGCAGTATGTTTAGTTTCTAGATTCCATTCAGATCCTAAAGAAGCACATGTTATAGTTGTAAAGAGGATATTTAGATATCTTAAAGGTACATTGGATTATGGATTATGGTATCCTAAGAGTGATAATTTCACCCTAAGTGCTTATACTGATGTTGATTGGGCTGGATGTGTAGATGACCGAAATAGTACTAGTGGTGGTGCTTTCTATCTTGGTGGAAGATTAGTTTCATGGTTGAGTAAAAATAAAGACTCAGTTTCTTTATCCACTGCAGAGGTAGAATATATTTTTGTAGCATCCTATTGCACACAGGTTTTGTGGATGAAGCAAAATCTGAAAGACATTAGAGTGATATGTGATGAGCCTATTTCTATTTTCTATGACAACACAAGTGCAATAAACATTTCAAAGAACTCGGTTAAATGCATTCAAGAATGAAACACATATCTATCAAATATCATTTCCTGAGAGAAAAATTGTTGGAGAATGAAGTCAGATTGGAGTATGTGACCAGAAAGGAACAAATTACAGACATGTTTACTAAGGCTCTTCCAAATGATACTTTCGAGCATCTTAGGGAGATGTTGGGGTCATTGGCCCTCCAAACTAAGTGCACATGAAGGTGCATTAGTCCAATGAATTCACAGATTCTTTATTTATCTAGACTGATAAATGGGTCTACTCCTCAGGGTGAGTAGAAAAGGCTTTTCATTGTTGCAATATGATTGTGCTCCTAAGGGGGAGTGATAAGAGTTCTTGATCTTTACCATTGATGTCAAAGGGGGAGAGGAAAGTCATGTGAAAAATAGTTGCAAAAGAAGAGAAGGTGTTCTCTTAGGATATTGTGAAGGATGTTGTTTTTGATAGTTTTTCACATCGTGTGTTTCCATCAATGACAAAGGGGGAGATTGTTACAAGTATGAGCTAGTCTGGTGGTCTTGTCATTAATGTTGTCATTGATGTCAACACAGTTCAGTATGTTGCAGACTGTACATGTATAGCTAAGATGCTACTGATATGTTGTGAGTACATGGAGCTATCCTTATGTCATTACAGATGTGTTGTGTTGATGTGTTTCCAAGTTATTTTGAGAAAATTAATAAAGAAGAGAAGTCAAAGTGATGAATGTGTTCAGAATGTGCTCTGGTATGTGCTTCACATTTCTCCTATGTTCATCCTATGCTTGTGTTGATCTGAAGATTTGATAATGGTGAATTTTTGGTGATACATCCTAATTTTTAGCTTCTGGTGTGATAATACATGAAAGTTACGTTCACCAGTGTGTGAATTGTTCTGGTAGAGTCGATCTTCTATGGACTAAGAGAAATGTTTTTTCTTCGCAGTCCTCCATTGTTTCATTTCAGATCTTGTGGATCTGGGATATGTATTGAGATGGTGTTCTCTAGATTTTGGCAAGGAAGGTTGAAGTTTGGTGATCCGGAAGTCATGTTTCAGTATTTCAGTATGGATTTGCACTGTCTGGATGAACTGGTGAAAGGTGTTCAGAGTTTGAAGCATATTGCATTTGTTACAGATGTATCTAAAGAAATATGAGATGTATTCTCATGCATAATGAAGCATTTTGTGGAGTCCACGTGTCATCTTCTTGTTGGGAAGTGTGTACATCAATGTTCATTTGTGTTGTCATTAGGTTTGGCCGACCTGGTTTTTACACTTCATTCGAAGAATAAAATTAAATTGAGGAAGTGTGTGGTTGATCCGAGACATTATTTTTGGTCTTGGTTAAATGTTTTATTGGTCCACTCTCATTCCTTTCCACCGCAGGAATGTTGAGTTGCCGACCTAATTTGAATTTATAAAATAAGGTATTTATGGCCGACCTTGGAGAAAGTTTCTAAGGTTGAGGATGGTATAAAAGAAAGTCAAATTGTGAAGAATTGTATGATAGTGTGATGTGATGAGCTTAGTTTTTGGTCCAATTTTGGGTAGAATCTATAGTTTATTTTTTGGTAGATGGCATGGACTTAAATGTTGAATGCTGGTATTTTCATAATGTTTCCCTCAAACCATTGACATTGGACTTAATCCTATCTCTACAAGTTTTAATCACATTTGGCATATTATGTGGATTATCTATATTGATTTTGCATGTGGTTAATGAATGTTCCTTAAGGTGGTTATAGATGTGCAATTATTATGTGTACTAATATTGCCATGTAGATTTAATATGCTAAGTTGAGGAAGACACCACCAGCTGGGCATGCACCATAACGTCCAGCAAAGGAATCGCTCCAAGTCAAAGAAGGTTGACGACAAAAGATTCTCCATGCAGCTGAATGTAACCGCCTTGTAGTTGGATTTAATGATCGAGCATGCACGGGCATTACTGTTGTGCTGAATCCACATTTGGACCTGCATGTCTTACCAGATTTCATGCACGCGTAACCACCATCGCTCCATTTTCTCTGTTTTCCCTAAATGGCATCCTCCCAGTCATGGAGTTGACTACCCCGTTTAGCTATTAGTATAAATAATGATTTGATGCTCCTTCTTTAGAAGGTTGCATGATTTGATATTGTACTTGCACTCTCTAATTTTTAGTAATACAGATACATTACTCTTTTGTACTTATGATTTGCAGTTAATAAAATAAAGTTATGAGTTTGAACATATGAGTTCTCATTAGTTTTAGGGGATACTTATCTAAGGGGGCCCACTTGGTGAGTAATTTGTCTTCTTAATTTAGAATTAGTTTAGTATTACTTGTTGTTTAGTACTTAGTGAGAAATATAGCATCGATTGTTCCTGAAGCCGCTAGAATTTCATTTTGTGACTGTTCCTACAGCCAAAGCAAACAAAGTAGTTTCCTCTTTGTTGCTAAGATTTGTATTCATGTTATGCATTTCAACTTAGCATAGTTGTTGATTGATGTTCAACATTTATCTCATTCCTTTTCAAGCAATTTACTTTTAGTATCGTGTGTTCCTTATCTATAGAATGAAATGGCTACTTTGAGTTCCTAGTGCACATACTGTGCTGACCCATTTCAAGTTCACATCCCTGGGTTGACAAGTTAAATGCACCTTCATAATTATTGAGATGACTATTTAGGTTAGATGTTCAATCTCTGAATCATGGCTGCAAAGGCTTATTTATTAAAATCATTGTAGGAGGCCAACATTTTTGGCACCGTTGTCAGGGATGGTGTCAAACTAGGGAGTCTTTTGGATTCATTGGTATTTTTTCTTGATGTAGTGTTCTTAGTATATCCTCATTTAGGAAGTAATGACCCTCCTTATTCTTTACCAATTCTTTGTGTGAGCTGACTGATAGTGAGTGATATCACATGCATAGAGAAAGGAGAAGGGATGCTTATGGGAGATTCCTTCCTAACAATCCTAATCCATTCCAGCTAGTTGAATATTAGAATCTTCTAGAAGAAGAAGAAGATCCACGCCCCTTTGTTGATGCATATCCTAATATGACTAGTTCTGGAGTCTCCTCTGAAGATCAAAATCGGCCTGAGAACCCCTTTGCTTTGGAACCACATCAAGCCGACATGGGTGATGCAAATGGGAACAGACCTAACCCACCAACTTTTCCTTTCCCCATTTCCCATCAGAATGAAGTTGAAAACATCAAGAACATTCATGTTTCAGCACTCCCCAAGTTTTATGGACTTGTCACAAAAGATGTTGATACCTTTTTGTTTGAGTTTTACATACTCTGCAAGAGTTATGATTACACTATTGATGCCCATAGGCTTAAGCTATTTCCTACTAATATGAAAGAGGATGCATTAAGATGGTTCATGAGTCTGAGTAGTTGTACTGTAGAAACTTGGGAAGACATGAAGACAAAATTTCTTGAGAAATACAAGGAATATTGCAAGGGCAGCGACATGAGAGGAGGTGACATTTTTCAGGATGCAACAAAAGGAAGATGAGAGCATGGAAGATTACATTACAAGGTTTTTGTTTTTCCTACAAAAATCCCCACACCATGCACTTAATGAAGACTCACAAATTTTTCTTTTCCTGAGAGGAATCAATGATAGCTACACTAATGCCTTGGTTCTCATGGGAGGAGGAGGTATCTCTGAAGTTCCTTGGGAAGATATCAAGAAAATATGCCAGAACTAATCTAGGGAAACTTCAAATAAGAGGAGAGCTTACCAATATTCCATGGGTAAGTCAACTACTAGTGGAGTTTCAAGAATGGAGATTACTCATTTGTTGGTAGACTTCAAACAAGATATCATAAATAATCTAACTACTCAGCTAGATACACTTCAATCCAAGAAGAAGCAAGAGGAAGTAGAGGCAATGTTGACAGAATATTGCCCCCACTGTAGATAAAAGAAGGACTATAGATGTAAGATGGTAGCTAATATTGAAAGCAAGCAGGTTCCACCTGAGTTCAAACCAATCTAGATTGAAGAAGACAAAGTCTACTATGTTGCACAAAGGAAGCCTTGGGCTCCAAGACAAGGTATGCCACCGAATCCACTATCCTATGATGGGTCATATTTTAATTCATATCTATTTGGTAACTAATGGCAGCCCCCATATCCATCCAGTTATGGAGGATATCCATCACAGCCTTGGAGTAACCCTCCAAATGCTTGGCCCAGTCATCATAGTTCTCCACCCCAGTGGCAGCAACCTCAGGGGAATTGGTAACAATTTCAAGGGCATTGGCAGTCACCTCCAAGAAATTGGTAGCAGACAAATCAATGGAGAGGACAACAATGGGATACTCAGATAACCAGTTACATGCAACCACCTTCTCATCCCCAGCAACCTACTATAATGCTTTCACCTACTAATCCAAGCACAAATGCACCTAAACCTACTTAGTTACTAGCTCAACCCACACCCAATCCAAATAACAAACCGCAGTAGTAGCCTTCATACTTTTCTAATTCAAATCAATTCCATGCATATGTTGTGAGTGTAAGTGATATCCACTTGCGTTCAGGTAGTCCTCTACCCA
The DNA here is from genome assembly GCA_007258455.2 of Sequoia sempervirens. Lineage (NCBI taxonomy): Eukaryota > Viridiplantae > Streptophyta > Pinopsida > Cupressales > Cupressaceae > Sequoia > Sequoia sempervirens. The sequence goes on from VDFB02109042.1 coordinate 31,337,106, forward strand.
CCCCTATCAAGCCCATCATCTCTAAGATTCTTGTGGAAGAGGAAGAGGAACCTCTGAATGATCTCATTCTGCCAAGTGTACCTTAAAGTCCTGAACCAGCCCAAGTCAAGCAGACTGAACAAGAACCACCATTTCCTCATAGATTGGAAGTTGCCAAGAAAAAGGAAGAAAAGGAGGATAAAAATTTTGATATCTTCGATCAGTTGAAGCATATATGTGTCCAGATACCTCTATTTCAGGCCATAAAATATGTTCCAATCTATGGAAAAGCAATCAAGGAGGTGTGTCTTAAGAAGCCAGGTAGGAAAAAGAAGGACCCAACTATAGTTCATGTGGTGGGACAACTAGTTGACATCATGTTGGGAAAAGTAACTATTCCCAACTATAATGACCCAAGCAGTCCTATGGTAGCAGTTTTTATAAACATGATCCAAGTAAAGAATACTCTGATTGATTTATGAGTAGCAATAAATGTGATGACCAAATACATCCTGTAGCAACTAAATATTGCAAGCATGAGATCTACTCCTACTATCCTACAACTTGCTGATAGCTCTACTATTAAACTTGATGGTGTAGTGGAGGATCTTGTGGTAGTTTTAGACTCTTGGGAGTACCCAACAGACTTTATGATTCTTCTCCTAAAGCTACACTAGGCAGGTATCCCATTATTCTTGGAAGGCCATGGTTAGCAACTGCAGATGCATACATTGGATGTTGGTTAGGTGACATGACCATTTCAGATGGGAGGAGCACCAAAAAAAAATTCTTTATCTGCTTGCTCAACCATCTCATGATGAAGATAATCCCATATGGCCACATGTTGGTGAAGAGGCCAAGGAAGTTAATTATGTGGCACAACTTATGATACTAGGCATAATCTCTTTCATGCAGCTCCAAGACAAGGATGAAGTATTAGCTAACATCATTCAGAATCATTGTGAAGTGAAGGAAGCATCATCTTCTCATTCTGCTACTCTATTCAAGACACTTCTGCCTGTTCTTCTTACAGCCACTATTCCTATAGATGTTCTTCCTACAACCACTATTCTTGCAAACGTTCTTGTAGCCACTTTTCCTATAGATAGGCTTCCTACAGAAATAGGTATGCCCCATACATTGTTTCCATATGAACTAAAGGTACCATGTCTTAATGAAGTAGCCATGATAGAATTAACTACACAAGTACAGGTGTCAGAAGGAAAATATATAAATGTTAATAGTAAATTGAATGAAGAACAATAATTGTCATTGGAAAACTTATAAAGAACCCATTAGCATGCATTTTTGTGAGATTATCATGATATGAAGGGATTAGATCCTAAAATTTTTACACATAGAATTTTCATCAGGGATGATTGCACCCCAGTAAGATAGCCATAGAGAAGAATTAACCCTGCACTAAGAGAGATTGTGAAAGGAGAACTACAGAAATTACTAGATGTGGGATTTATCTACCCCATTTCAGATAGTCAGTGGGTGTCTTCATTAGTGATTTTGCCCAAGAAAGGAGGGAAATGGTGAGTTTATTTTGATTATAAAGAACTTAATGGTGCCACCAAGAAGGAACACTTTCCTTTACCCTTCATTGATCAAGTTTTGGACACACTTGTAGGAAAGCAATACTTTTCTTTTCTAGATGGATTCAGCAGCTACAACTAGATCCAAATTGCACCTGAGGACCAGGAGAAGACTACATTTACCTATCCATGGGGGACCTATTCCTATTTAGTACTCCCATTTGGCTTATGCAATGCACCTGCAACTTTTTAGAGGGTAGTCATTAGCATATTCTGAAACATTTCTCATGGTTGCATGGAATTTTATATGGATGACTTGACCACTTATGGTGTTGATTTTAATCAAGCATTGGAAAATATCAGGAGATTCTTACAAAGATGTGAAGATCAAAACTTGTCCTTAAATAGTGAGAAGTACTTCATGATGATGCAAGAAGGTGTAGTTCTTGGCCACTACATCTCCCACAAGAGAATTCAAGTAGATCCTGCAAAGATTGAGGTGATTACAAATCTACCCACACCTGCAAAACAGAAGGATATTAGGAGTTTCTTGGCTCATGTAGCATATTATAGGTGTTTCATCAAGGATTCCAGCAAGGTATCAACACCATTATATACTCTTCTCACTAAGGATGTTGAATTTCAGTGAACTGAAGCCTGTGACAAGGAATTTTTTCACTTGAAGGTAGCCTTTACTCATGCTCCTATACTTAAAGGACCTATTTGGGAGCTTAATTTCCACATCCATACTAATGCATCAAATTATGTCATAGGAGAAGTCTTAGGATAGAAAGAAGGAGCTGTTGAAAATTCCATTTACTTTGTTAGCAAAAAATTACAAGGAGCTGAATTCAATTATACAGTGACAGAGAAACAAATGTTGGTAGTAATCTACGCACTAAAAAAATTCAGACATTACATAATAGGCTAACAAATCTTTGTGCACACTGATCATGTAGCCATTAGATATCTCATGAATAAACCTTTGATCACAGGTAGATTGGCAAGATGGCTATTGTTGATGCAGGAGTTTGATATAACCATTGTGGATAAGCCAGGGAAGTCCAATGGTTTTGTAGATTTTCTTTCAAGGCTAACTACATTAGAAGACAATCAGCCCATAGATGAATCTTTCAATGATGAAAATATATTCACCCTCAGTGTACAAACACCCTAGTATGCTGACATAGCCAATTATTTGGTCACAGGTAGAGTTCCTTCTCACTTCTCTCCAAAGGAGAAAAGGGAACTCATTGAAAAATATTTTCATTTCTCTTGGGTTGTTGGATGTTTGTTTTATAGTGGGTTAGACCATGTCATGAGGACATGTGTGAGAGAAGATGGGACATGTGACATTTTACATGCATGTCACAATGAACCATGTGGAGGAAACTTTGCAGCCAAGAGGACAACAATGAAGATTTTGAACACAGGATATTACTGGCCAACACTCCACAAGGATGTAGGAAGGTATACTAGAAAACCTGATAGATGTCAAAGAATGAGAAGACCAACCAGATCTGATGAGATGCCACATAATCACTCCCTTTGAAAAGTGGGGATTGGATTTTGTGGGACCCATTGAACCTCCATCAAATGGTAAGTCTTATATATTGGTATGCATTGATTATGTGATAAAATGGGTAGAAGTTAAGGCCATGAAGCATGCAAGAGATAACAAAGTAGTACAATTTATTTATGAGGAGATTTTCACAAGATATGGAGTCCTAAGAGAAATAGTGATTGATCAAGGGACACAATTCACATCAACCCTTGTTGCAACACTAGTTAATGAGTACAACACAAGGCACATGAAGTCTACTCCTTATCACCCATAGGCTAATGGCCAAATTCAGGTGACCAACAAAGAAATTGAAGCCATTCTGACCAAAATGGTAGCTATTCATAGAAATGATTGGGAAAAAAGATTACCAGAAGTTGTTTGGGCCTATAAGACAACTTGGAAAATAGCTATAGGCTTCAATCCATTTGAGTTGTTGTATGGAAAGATAGCTATGATGCCAGTTGAATTTGAATATAAGACTGCAAACAATAGTAGATTTGTTGATGGATATTTCTGAGGCACAAAGATAAAGAATCATGCAACTAAATGCTTTGGATGAGATAAGAAGAGCAGCCCTATAACATACATAAGTAGTGTAGAATCAGAGAATCAAGTGGCATGAAAAATTTATCAAGGATAATAAATTCAAACCAGGAGATTGGGCCCTGCTCTATCACTCAAGATACCAGGACAATAAAGGAAAATTGCAGACAAGGTGGCTAGGACCATATGAAGTTTTTCAACTTACTACCATTGACCCTGTCAGGTTCAAATTACTTGCCAATGGTCATCGCCTCAGATTATATCACAAGCCGGTTTCCAAAGAAGAGTTCCTATAGAAATTCACCCAGCACTTAGCACCTGAGCTTCCTTCAGCCGAAGGTAGTGGACCTATTGTCCCTCCTTCTAGCTAATTAAAGTACATACTTCTCATAATAAAGACTTTCACTTATGTGGAAGACCATTTCTTCATCCACCTTCCCATTCACCCATCCATCACCACCTTTCTCTCTCTTCCATCACTTCATTCCACCTCACCTCATTCCACTTCATCTTCATTAATTACTCAATTTATTCCCTAAAAGTCTAGTGATACTTTCTCCACAATCTTTGCAGCAAATCTTCCACACATTCAGGTATGTGTGCATTAATTGCTATCTTTAATCATCTTTTATATGTGTTCATTTAATTGTTGTATGTTAGTATAGATGTATAGACACCTAAATTTGGACAATTACATTTGTCCAAATTTGTCTCTTTTTGTCTAAATGTTCTCTTAGTTGCATTAATTAAGTAATATTTCTATTATTTAATTAATACCCTTAATTCTTCTAAATCCCTAAAGTATTTAGTTAATAATTAAATACCTTACCTTTTATTCTCCTTTTCCTCAAAATAATTATATAAATAATACATTTATTTAATTCCTCACATGTCACATCCTCCATCACTTTTTCTTAATCCCAATCTACCTCCTAATCCCATCATTAGGGATGTGCACATGTCTAATCCATGATTAGGATGTGCCACATCCTCCAATTTTTGCAAATTGGCTCGGAATCTTCATTAGCCACTAACTATCTTCTAATCATTGATTAACTAGTCTAATCAACATCTTAGTTAACTCTCTCATCTCCCAAGGAATGTTAAATTCCTTTTATTATCCCTATGTCCATCCTAATGGAATTTTATATTCCATTTTATCCCTCCAAGACTCTCCTCTTCCCCATGCAAGTTGTTAGGAGTTCTAGAACTCCTCACTTGTCACATCACTCACATGGTGACAAGTAATTACCTTTTTGGGAACCTTGTCTTTTCATTAAGATACTCCCTAATCATGTGAATTTAAAATTCACATTTATTTTTCCAACCACTTCTCTCATCCCCATGTTGACTAGTGAGGAATTCTAAAATTTCTCACTTGTCACCATCACTCTCATCCCAAGGTACTTGCAAGTACCTCCACCTCACATGTTTTTTTCCACATCACATGTGCTCTTGACATCTCATCCTCCACATGGAAAGATGTGAGGGCTTGTGAGTCCTCAACTCACCACAACCCTTCATCTTGCCCATGTTGGAAAAATCTTGACCGTTCAATAACCTAGAAATTGTTCCCTTAAAATGGAAGATTTTGTCTCTCATTCATTCATCACATAATACATTCAAGTCTTCAAGCTCTTCAACAACTTCAACTCTCATGACTCACAAGCCCTCACATCTTGCCCATATTGGAAAAATCTTGACCATTCAATTCCCTAGAGACTCTTCCCTTAAAATGGAAGATTTTGTCTCTCATTCATTCATCACATAATACATTCAAGTCTTCAAGCTCTTTAACAACTTCAACTCTCATACTCTCATCCACCATAGTTGAATCCTCAAGCTCTTGCATCCATTTTGTTCATCCATCAAAATACCCACATCTCTCATTTGAATACTCATTGCATCCTTATCGTTTTGTATCCACGTTTAGCACTCTTTCCATCAAGGAGCACACATTTATCAACCATCAAAGCCCCAACCAAAATATCAACTTGAACAAAGGTATATCTCTTGTTTATCTTTTCTTTTTTTTGAGTTCAACTAGGCTAATCATTGAGGTGTTGAAGTGTTGTTTTCTCCTTTGCATCTTTTTGTTTTGCATCATTTAGGATAGGTAAATATCACTTATCACATTTTTGGCATGCCTGGTGGGACCCACAAATGGGTCCCTTTCTTTTATATTTTATGTTGTTTGACATTTTGCAGGTCCAAGTTACACAAAGGCAACTCTACAGCTGATAGAGGTGACCTCGCCCATAGTTGGGTGAACCTGACTTTGAAAAGGGAAACCCTACCCCAACTTGGGTGAACCTACCCTCAACAGGGGCGATTCTACCTTGCAGAATTGTCCATCTATGAAACAAATAGATTTTTCCTTCAATTTTATGGATAGGTGACCCTTCCCCACAAAGGGACGAACCTGCCCCAGAGAGGGGTGAACCTGACCTTGACAGGGGCGACCCTACATATACAAAGGCATCTATGGGGTAAAACAATGATTAAAAGTTCATTTCCAACATCTATTTCTTATCATTTTGAGGTACTAACCCCCTAACATCACCTGTTGGTGAGTGTGCATGTTTTCCTAACATTTTTGCAGCTTGTTTCTAACTTTCCCAAGGTCGAAGGCTCAAACTACTAACACTTTTCTTGCAGAATGATCGACCCCAGCATTATTAGTTTAGCTTGTTTATCATTTTACTTATTAATCTAGGCACATAAATCTAATTAGGGGGAGTCAAATTATTGTTTGCTTTGCTTGTAAAGTAAGCTATTGATGTATCCAATCCCCTTGCGCCATTTGGTGATCTTGTGTCATGAGAAATCATAGCTTACTTAGTCCTTTTTGTTGCCCAAGAGGCACTACATCGTTCAAGCTTTCCACTTGCACTTTGTGTGAGCCTGGGGAGTAGCCAAAATTGGTTAGTGTTCTCCTTTTAGTGGGACCTACTTGCGGATTTCATCACCCCAAGGGACAATCCCAACCACGTGTAGCGATGGGGTATATAAAAGGGGGAGAGCAAAAGATATACCTCAATCCAGTCATGTTGTCTTGCAGAGCACTGATGCTAGGGTGATACCTAGATAAGACGTGAAGAGTTAGTTTGAGACTTCAGTACCTCACTTGGGTTCCTGACTCACGCTTGTAGATAGGTTGGTGTTCACGGTTGTGCCTCATGTACCATGCATATATCGAGGACTCCCTAGTTATCCTTTGTTCAACCTAGTTAGAGGATCGTGTTGTCCATACCCTTATCACTAATCTTAGGCTTGTGTTGTTTGAACTATCTTCCTTGTGCTAAACCAATGCATATCTTATCAGCCAAGTCAACCTTTTCTTTTTGCTTATTGTTTGTTGAGTTCTTGATCCTTTGCCATAGCCATTTTCATTTGAATTAAGCCCAGGTCTACTAACAGAGGCGACCCCGCCCCTAGTTGGGTGACCTTTCCCTCAACAGGGGCAACTTTACCCTCAATAGGGGTGACTCTGCCTTTTTCCCAAGTCACTGTCAATCAAACAGTTTGTTTCACCAAGTTGGGCGACTCTACCCCAACTTGGGTGACCCTGACCTAAAGTTGGGTGAACTTGCCCCAACTTGGGTGAACCTTCCCTAACTTGGGTGAACCTACCCTAACTTAGGCAACGCTACCCCAAGTTGGGTGACCTTGCCCCCCAAATAGCTAATTTCACCCTCCATTCAGTCATTCCCAACATCCACTTACTCATTTTGACCATCTGTTCATCCATTCCAAACATCCTTCTCCTCATTTCGAGCATCCATTCCCTCGTTCTGAGCTTTCATCTCCTCATTTTGAGAGTTAGTCTCCTATTCTAAGCATTCATTTCCTTGTTCTGAGTATTCGTTCATCCATTCCGAGCATCCATTTACTCATTATGAGTATTCATTCATCCATTTAGAGCATTATTTTCCTCATTCAGAGCATCCTTTTGCTCATTCTGAGCATCCGTTCCCTTGTTTTGAGCATCCGTCTCTCCATTTTGTGAATCCTTCTCCTCATTTTGAGCATCCATTCCCTTGTTTCGAGCTTTCATCTCCTCATTCTAAGAGTTAGACTCCTATTCCAAGCATTCATTTCCTCGTTCTAAGTATTCATTCATCCATTCTGAGTATCCATCTCCTCGTTTTGAGAGTCTATCTCCCCTTTTGAGCATCTATTTCCTTGTTTTGAGAGTTTGTCTCCCCGTTCCAAGAGTCCTACTTGTTCCAAGAGTCTGTTTCCCTATTCCAAGGGTTTGAAAGCAAATAGGCGATCTTTCCCAGTAGATAAGTGAACGTGCCCACCAATAGGTGAACCTTCCCTTCAATAGGTGACCCTACCCTCCAATAGGTGAACCTGCCCTTCAATAGGAGACCCTGCCCTTTAATAGGAAAACCTACCCTTCAATAGGCAAACCTTCCCTTTAGTAGGTGACCCTGCCTTCCAATAGGAAAACCTGCCCTCCAATAGGCGAACCTGCCCTTCAATAGGTGACCCTGCCCTTCAATAGGAAAAACTACCCTTCAATAGGTGACCCTACCTACCAATAGGTGACCTTTCCCACCATTCCATCTATAGATCATCCGTTCATCATCAGAATCATATAGGTACATCATCTAAAAGCATCTCTAGGTTACATATCCCTCATCGTTTTCTTGATCCAAACCTTTGAACTCTGTTTTAGAAGTTATTATCCAAATTGACCTAGGTGTTTTAATTTGATCATCATTATCAACATCTACTTAGGATTATCATTTGTTCTGATTCAATCAATCATCATTCGGCCCAATCAATCCACTTCCATCTCAAGTTGGATTCAGTGTCGTAACCATCCATCTATCCTTTAATTTGATCAATTATCATCCAAAGTCACCTATGGTAATCTCTGAAGGTGGTTTAGAATCATTTTCATCATCCTATCTGATCCATCATTCGATCTTATCAATCGTTTCATCAATCAACCTTATCCAATCTAATCCAACCACATCCCTATCCAATCACCCAATAAATCTATTTCTATCTTGAAGTAGATTCAGGGTCGTAATCATCTTGTGGTAATCCAATCTCATCAAACATCTGAACTTGGTTTTGAGTCAATCCCATTCCATCATCCAATCATCCTAATCTTAGCTTCAATCTGATCCTAATCTAAGCTTTAATTCAATCCCATTTTGAGCTTGACCTAAATCCCAATCTGAGCTTTAGTCCATCTGCATCTCATATCTTCTGATATCAAAACAAATCTAAAGATCCCTTCTTCCATCTTCTTCCAATCCATCCTATTTGTCTTTTCATCATCTGTTATTTCCTTCTAATCATCTATTCCCATATTTTCAATCCCTATCCATCTAATCTAACAACATGAATCCTTATCCTTCACCAGTGCAACCAAAAATAGTAGTTAGGGGGAATCCTAATTATGTTGATGATGATAATGAGAGTCTTGCTGATCAAGAGGTATATGACATAGATCCCCTTGATGCTATCATTTCTAGTAAGCTTTCCCCAACCGTTTTCCAAAATTCAATCACCCCTCTGATCTATCTTGTTAAGTCTTCATCCACACCTAATAACGCTCCTTATGCTACCTTTGACAAGGGATACCCATTATCTTCTCCATCTACATATACATCCCAATATTCCCATCCTAATCCACTATCTCAATTTTCCCATCCTAATCTACCATCCCAATACTCCTATTATAATCCCCCATCCATGTCCCCCTATCCTAATCCTCCTTATGAGTCTGCCCATCACAATCCTTCATTCACACCTTCTCTTCTTAATCCTACATCCCCATCAACCTATCCTAATCCAACATCCACATCTTCCTATCCTAATCCATCATCCATGTCCTCTTATCCTACACCTCAATCTTCCCATCCTAATCCACCATCCCAATACCTCTACTATAATCCACCATCCACATCTTCCTATCCTAATCCACCAGCTCCTATCCTACACCTCAATCTTCCCATCCTAATCCACCACCCGCATCTTCTTATCATAATCCATGATCTAGATCTTCCCAACCAAATCCTCCTTCTCAATATCCTTACTACAATCCACCAGTTGCATCCTCTTGTCCTAATCCACCATCCATATCCTCCTATGTCACTCCATCATGTCCTAACCCTCCACTTACTCTTAGTCCTACTTCCAATCCCATTCCTCCGTCTAATCATAATCCACCAATCCATAATCCTAATCCTCCACCAACCCATAATCCTTTGTCTATTCCCATCACCCCAGCTAAGCCTAGAGTATGCATGGTTCTCACTCCAAACGTTCTCCAAGGACTTATGAAAAAGAATACATCCCCAACTCCACATCTTGAAGTCTCAGAGCCATGCCATCCCAATCCATCATCCACGGTCACTAGTGATGAGACCCTTCTCCATACCACACCTATCATTGATGTTCCCACCCCTAGCACCACTCAAACTACTGAAACCATCAAATCTACTGAATCCATTGAGCCCCCATCTCCTCCTCTGAGAGTCATCGAACCCATCGAAGATAACCAAATCTAATTGCCATCTAATCCTCCTACTCCTAGATCCACCCTACCCATTGAAGACACACAAGTCCAATCCACTGCCCCCACTCCTAGTATCACCGAAATCCATTCCCATGAATTCCATGAATACCCTATCCTTCCATCTCCCCCACTTGAAGAGTCTCTCCAACACTCCATTATCATGCCTCCCACACATGATGAGTCATGCCAAGAGCTTGATCTAGAGCATACCAACATATCCCCTTCTCCAAGTCAAAATCCTACCATCCCATCTAGTCCACCTCAAGATCACAATCCACCATCCCTTCCATCCCATGATCCCCTTGATACTCAAGATCCAATTACTCAATCTCATGAGCCCTTATCACATACTACCACAAATCCAACTCCTATCATATCACCCAATCCCTCTCCTAATACCACCCATCAAGATGCGGCTATCCAATCATCTCCATCTCATGATCCTCCATCGTCACCTAAATCTACTATTCCCACATCACTTCTATATCCCCATAGTACTCTCACATTCCTCCATGGTGGTATCCTTGTAGAAGAAAAGAAAAGCATATATACCACCCATCATCCTCTATCTAATAATGGACTCTCACCATTCTTCCAGAATAAAAAAAATCCTATCATGGATCGAATGCTCAAGAACATGAACTATCAAGGAAAAGGTTTAGGCCTTCATGAGCAAGGTATTTTAGAGCCCATCCAAGTCAAACAACACTCCTATATGCGAGCTCTTGGATGTACTGCTCGTGAATCACCATCCAAAAATGTTGGTACAACCTCTATACATCCTCACCGAGCCTCCTCCAAAAGAATAACATGCTCTTCCTGTTAGTCCACTAAATCATTTTCTGCCATCCCCCCTCCATCGTATCACCTCAAAACAGCCATCCATATTCCCCCTCCAACTTCTAAATCCATTTTCGGTCCTTATGTCCCTCCATCCACCATCTCCCATCATTCATCTACTCTGTCTATCATGTTCCCTTATGTCCCTCCACCTCCCATCACGCATCCTCCGCTACTAAGTTCATTTTGGACCCTTATATCCCAAAATCACCTCCTCCATCTCATTCTATTTAGCCTTTTATCCACCCATCACCTATCCATGTCACCCATCATAAACATACCACTCTCATATTCCCTAATCAAGATCAACAAAGGCGCGTACCTACACATCCTCCGTCAACATATCATCCCCAAACTCCTACCTCCATCACTCCACGTCATCCATCTCCTCACACCCATCCCATTGCTATTAAAAGCACTTTGGATGTTAAAGTAAAAATGAATAAATCTAAACATCCACATGAATCTAAAGCTCCTCATGTCCCCTTAAAAAGACATGTTGAAGAAAATAAAAATCAAATCCAAAATCCAAATCAAATCCATAGGCTGCAAAGGCCCACCAAAGAAAAAATCAAAACCATGTGGATCCCAAAGAAAAAAGATGCAGTGCCTTCAAATGAAAAATTTGTAACAATATCCAAAGTTTCTAATCCAAAAGCTAATCATACACCCCTTCCATCTCCTAAATCTATTTTGGTTCCTTATGTCTCAAAATTCACTATCCCATCTCCTCCATTATCCCCACCTTCTCCATCCATTAATACTCCTATCATTTCACATCCACCACCATATGTGAAAATGTTGGTCCTGAACTTGTCACCCATCATTCCATCCATACACTTTCCAACATCCCATCCATTATCCCGGATATCTCCCCCATCAAATCCCTTTAATCGATTCTCTTGCATAATCCATTTATCCTAATAAGGTTGTACCAACATCCAATAGACACTTCACACATGGGCTCTTAATACCTTGTATGGAATTTGACGCTTGATTCCTTCATCTATCTCCTTATCGCATATCTTCTAAATCCCCTTATTCACATCCCTATCCTTATCCATCTCCATCTACATACTATCCAAAAAGTCAAAAAATCCAAAAAATAAAAAAATAAAAAAAGTCAAAAACTGCAGAATATCAAAAAAACTAGAAAAAATAAAATTAAAAAAACAAAAAAAAAAAGTAAAGAGAAATAATTCATCTAATGGTGAAAATTTGGAAAACAAGCACCTTGGATAAGTACCATGATAAAAACCTGCCAAATAGGCATCATGTGTAAATCCCCCATCCAGTTTCCTTCCACACTTGGGGGCAACTACATTCCCTTCATCCCATTTCCTCCATCCCACTTATCATACATATTTTTCTTGTCATATCTCATTTATCCTCCATCCCAATCCCTCCATCCTCCTTGTGATCTTGATATAGATAGGGGAAAACATATGTACATACTTTGGATACCTTTCGACATCCATTCCCCTCATCCATACACTATCATATTCCTTATCCTCTACATCTACCCTTTTCATCCACACATCCTATTTATATCCATCTCCCTCCCTCGTCCACCCATCATATCCTCTTCCATTTATCTCCTTTATCTTCCCATCCACCTGTCTTCCATCCCTCATGCCTCATCATGCGTGACATATCTCAGCGGGGCACCTCCTTCTTTGTGACATAGTCCTTGGAGACATCATTCATTGATCTTATTATCCCTTCCATCTCCCCATTCTTATCTTCCTATACATCCATCATAGAATCCCTTCCATCTCCCCACCCTTATCTTCCTATCCATCCATCATAACCATCCCTTTCATCTCCCCATCCTTATCTCCTTACCAATCCAAACAATTCTATTCATCTCCCCATCCTTATCTTCCTATCCACCCATCCTTATCTCCCTATCCCTTTATCCCTATCCTCATCACATCTCATAATCCCTTGTCATTGGTATCTAGCTACAGGCTTCTCCCCATGCAACCCAATGCCATCTATCTCATCGTCATCACTCCTGCTTCTTTTGCATCCTTCCAATCTCCTATCATTTCTCATCACTCATCTCTCCATCATATTATCCTTCCAATTCATCTTTTGATGATTTGAATAACTATCCCATCCCTAAGCTTCATGTAATCACCATCATCCTATCTTATCCAACAGGTCTATCTTGTCTCCTCATATCAGTTCCATCATTTTATCCACTTATCATGGTTATCTCATCATCCCTTATCCATTGTTTTTCTTTGGTATTTTTTTGAACTATGTTGCCCCTGCCCTTTCATGTAGGAAAGGTCGATCATTTGATCCACCCCTGGGGCTCCTTTTTTCCATCCTATCTTTGTCATCTATCATCGATCTTCATTGTCCTCTTTGCTTTTGTCCATCCTATCTTTTTCATATATCATTGGTTTTCATTGTCCTCTTTCTTCTTTTCTTTTTTCCATATTTGCCATCCCTCAAGGTCTCCATTATCCTCTTCTCACTTTTATCCGTGGCCAGTCATCAACATTTTATCAAACTATGAGGGCTTCACACTTTCAGATAGGAAAGGCTAATCTTTGATCGGCCCCCGAGCCCCTAGGTCATTACAGTGTGTCATTCTTGTGTCTTTTGGCTTGTGTTATCAAGCATGCCCCTATCTAGCTAGTTCTTAACAAACGAGATCAACTAGTATCAATAGATCCAATCGGTTATGAGTATCCCGCATCATATCGATCTTTTAGTTTAGTATCCATCTTTGGTCTCAATAGGATGCATCCTTCCTAATAGACCTCATCAATCCCATCCATCCCCTTGATCCTATGGCAAAGGACATTTGAAATCTATTGTGATCTTTTGGTACTTTTGGATTTTGTTTATCATTTGAGCTCCCTATCATACCTTGTCATGGTTGCCTTGATCCATCATATCATGGTGTGTTTTGACTAGTAAGCATAGGGGCATACCTTGATCTTTTTTCTTTGTTGTTGTCTTCTTGGTTGTCCCACATAGTACCCACCAAGATCCCTGAGCTCTTGTGTTATGCTAGGGAATCCTATCGTACTTGTGGTTATCCCAATGCCTAGCCTAACCAAGGTCTTTGTGACTTTGGAATGTTGGGATAGCCTTCTTATCTGTTGTGTTTGTTTTATGCATTGGACATTAATCCTGCTTGGTTACATATACCCTGGCACATGGTGTCTTATGCTATAGAAAAAATCAGTGCTCCGAAAATGGAAAATCATGTTAGGATTGCATTTCATTTTCCATTCCATTTCATTGCATGTATCCTCCATCTCTTCTCATCCATCTTTTCATCAATCCTCATCATTTCATCCTCTTTTAAATCTTCTTAGAATAATATAGATTGGTCATTCTAAGTGCCCTCATCATATCATCATCTCTTCAATCTTCTTAGAATAATATTGATTAGTTATTCTAAGCATATTTTCCTCCATCCTCTTCATTCTTTTCAACCATCTCACATCTCAACCCAATCCTCATCTAGTCAATCTAGCACAAATCCTCTAATCACATCCTTGGTCTTGTTCCTAGCCATGCTACAAGCCTTGATCCAATCATCATCATCGTCACCATCTTTGGGATGCATCCTTCCCTATCCTTTGGTGTTGTTTTGGGATGTATCCTTCCCTCATCAACAACACTTTCATCATCATCGGGATGTATCCCTCCCTATTGTTTTGTGTTGTTTTGAGATATATCAATCCCTCATCGACAACACTCCATCCATTATCAACCCATTTTGGCTTGTAGCTTGACTAGGGCAACATCACATTTGTCCTTCCCAATGTCATATTGTTTATCCTCCTCTCTCTATCTATCACTTTGCATCATCTTCCTCATATACCTCTTTCATCATCTCATCCATTTTGAGAGCACACATGTGTTCTCTTGAACCTACATGTCCTCTCATGGGGGTATCCTCAATCCCTAATCTTCATCTTTCTTCCTAATCACTACTTTGAATGACTGGGACATCTTTTCCAATCTAACCATCTTCTTCTTGGTCTTATCTTTTAATCTTCTTTGAAATGATGCTACTTCGTAGCACCATCTCAAAGAAGGGAAAAATGTATACACTTACATTTGTCAAAATTTGTCCCTTTTCGTCTAAATGTTCTCTTAGTTCCATTAATTAAGTAATATTGCAATTATTTAATTAATACCCTTAATTCTTCTAAATCCTTAAGGTATTTAGTTAATAATTAAATACCTTACCCTTTATTCCCCTTTTCCTCAAAAGAATTAAATAAATAATACATTTATTTAATTCCGCACATGTTACATCCTCCATCACTTTTTATTAATCATAATCCACCTCCTAATCCCATCATTAGGGATGTGCACATGTTTAATCCATGATTAGGATGTGTCACATCCTCCAACTTTTGCAAGTTGGCTCCTAATCTTCATTAGCCACTAACTATCTTCTAATCATTGATTAGCTAGTCTAATCAACATCTTATTCAACTCTCTCATCTCCCAAGGAATATTAAATTCCTTTTATTATCCCCATGTCCTTCCTAATAGAATTTTAAATTCCATTTTA
Source organism: Sequoia sempervirens (assembly GCA_007258455.2). Lineage (NCBI taxonomy): Eukaryota > Viridiplantae > Streptophyta > Pinopsida > Cupressales > Cupressaceae > Sequoia > Sequoia sempervirens. The sequence continues at coordinate 31,352,672 of VDFB02109042.1, forward strand.
TCCCTCCAAGACTCTCCTCTTCCCCATGCAAGTTGTTAGGAGTTCTAGAACTCCTCACTTGTCACAGCACTCACATGGGGACAAGTACTTACCTTTTTGGAAACCTTTTCTTATCCTTAAGATACTTCCCAATCATGTGAATTTAAATTTCACATGTATTTCCCCAACCACTTCTTTCATCCCCATGTTGACTAGTGAGGAGTTCTAAAATTCGTCACTTGTCACCATCACTCTCATCCTAAGGTACTTGCAAGTACCTCCACCTAACATGTCCTTTTCCACATCACATGTTCTCTTGACATCTCATCCTCCACATGGAAAGATGTGAGGGCTTGTGATTCCTCAACTCACCACAACCCTTCATCTTGCCCACGTTGTCAAAATATTGACCATTCAATCCCCTAGAGACTCTTCCCTTAAAATGGAAGATTTTGTCTCTCATTCATTCATCACATAATACATTCAAGTCTTCAAGTTCTTCAACAAATTCAACTCTCATAATCTCATACTCGCATCCACCATTGTTGAATCCTCAAGTTGTTGCATCCATTTTTTTCATCCATCAAAATACCCACATCTCTCATTTGAATCCTCATTGCCTCCTTGTCATTTTGCATCCACTTTTAGCACTCTTTCCATCAAGGAGCACACATTTATCAACCATCAAAGGTCCAACCAAAATATCAACTTGAACAAAGGTATATATCTTGTTTATCTTTTCTTTTGTTTTAGTTCAACTAGGCTAATCATTGAGGTGTTGAAGTGTTGTTTTCTCCTTTGCATCTTTCTATTTTGCATCATTTAGGATAGGTAAATAGCACTGATTACAAGATGCCTATAGGAAATTCCATCATTCCCTATCAAATCACCACTCCCATCTCGCATGTGTGGAAACATGTCCAAATTTAGGTTGGGGGGAGTGATGAGCCTAGTTTTTGGTCCAATTTTGGGTAGAATCTATAGTTTATTTGCTGGTAGATGTCATGGACTTAAATGTTGAATGATGGTATTTTCATAATGTTTCCCTCAAACCATTGACATTGGACTTAATCCTATCTCTACAAGTTTTAATCACATTTGGCATATTATGTGGATTATCTATATTGATTTTGCATGTGGTTAATTAATGTTCCTTAAGGTTGTTATAGATGTGCAATTATTATGTGTACTGGCATTGCCATGCAAATTTAATATGCTAAGTTAAGGAAGACACCGCTAGTTGGGCATGCACCATAACGTCCAAGAAAGGAATTGCTCCAAGTCAAAGAAGGACGACGACAAAAGATTCTCCATGCAACTAAACATAACCACCTTGTAGTGGGCTTTAATGATTGAGCATGCACAGGCGTTACTACTATGCAGAATCCACATTTGGACCTACATGTCTAACTAGATTCCATGCACATGTAACCGCCATTGCTCCATTTTCTCTATCTTCCCTAAATGGTGTCCTCCCAGTCATGGAGAGGACTTCCCTATTTAGTTGTTAGTATAAATAATGATCTAATACTCCTTCAAAAGGTTGCATGATTTGATATTGTACTTACACTCTGCATTTTTTCAATAATACAGATACATTACTCTTTTGTACTCATGATTTGTAGTTAATAAAATAAAGTTTTGAGTTCGAGCATTTGAGTTCTCATTAGTTTAAGGGGATACTTATCCAAGGGGGCCCACTTGGTGAGTAATCCATCTTCTTAGTTTAGAATTATTTTAGTATTACTTGTTGTTTAGTAATTAGTTAGAAATCTGGCATCGACTGTTCTTGCAACCATTAGATTTCCATTATGTGACTATTCCTACAGCTAAAGCAAACAAAGTAGTTTCCTATTTGTTGCTAAGATTTTTATTCCTATTATGCATTTCAACTTAGCATAGTTGTTGATTGATGTTCAACTTTTGTCTCATTCCTTTTCAAGTAATTTACTTTCAATATTGTGTGTTCCTTAGCTATAGAATGAAATGGATACTTTGAGTTCCTAGTGCACATACTGTGCTAACCCACTTCAAGTTCACGTCCCTGGGTTGTCAAGTTAAATGCACCTTCATTATGATTGAGATGGCTATTTAGGTTAGATTTCCAATATCTGAATCATGACTACAAAGGCTTAGTTATTAAAATCATTGTAGGAGGAAAACATGATGCAAAGTGACGAAAGTGAGCCACAAATCACAAGAGTAGAAATGTGTGTGTGAGTGGGTTGAGACGACAATACTTCATTGTGTTGGATTCCTAAAGGCAGTGAGCTAAAGGTTTTTGCAATCCTTATTCAAAGTTACAGATGTGTGTTAATTGTTGTGGTGGATAATTTTTTTCTCTTTTGTATCTATAGGTAGTGAGCCTCCCTGTTGGACAGTGAGTCCTTTCTATAGGCAGTGAGCCTTTGTTCTTGGACAATGAGTCCTCTTCTGGGTAGTGATCCCTTGGCATTGAGCCTCTGTATTTAGTTTTATAATATTTATATTGTGAGTTAACCCTCACCATGGTTTTTCCCTTATTGGGTTTTCCACGAAAAAATATTGTGTTAATTATGTTGATTTACTTTCTGTTATTTGTGTTTCATGCTCTTACTTAATAACAAATTAGTATGGTTGTGGAATTGATAAGTGTTGAAATCTTAAGTTTGAATTTTGTGACAACTGATTCACCCCCCCCCCTTGTCAGTTGTCGTGTTCCTGGTTAATAGGTCAATCTAGCTAGACAGGCTAATAGGCTAGGTGTAGGCCGAGAGGATAGGTGCGGGTTGAGGTTACCAGGTGCAGATAGGCTGAGAGGATGGGTAGCCAAGAGATAGATGATTCTTGGAGAAGGCGAATACTGAGTGGCTGCGCGACTGATAGTTCGAGAGAACAATGGTCAAACTGCGAGGTTGTGTAGCTGAATGAGATGTCTCTCATTGAGAGAGGTGGTCATGATGGGTTATTCTACCAAATTTTCTCCATAATGGAACAAGATGTAAAATTTGTAAAGGCCATGAGCTTGGTATTATATTTGTAACTGTACTTTTTTGTTGAATAATTCAATGGTGATCTGGGCTTTTGAAGTGTGGGGTTTTTTACCCGAAAGGGTTTTCCCCACGTATATTTGTGTGTTCATGTCTTGTGTTTCATCTTTCATGGTTTTTGGTTCTGTTTGTTGAATCTGTTAATGGTGTTGTTGAAACTGGTTAAGAATGAGTTTCTCTCAAAAGGATTAATGTGGGAATAAACTATGTTTGATTCCACTTTGTGGCATAGTAGTACATGTCTTTGAGGCAATCTAAAGGGAATAAAAGCTACCAAAGGCACTGCTGATCTCGGATGTTCATTTATGAGATGACTGACCATATTTCTTGACAAGTTGTATCAGAGCCTTCTTTTGGGTTTTGTTTCTCCCTAGAGATGTTGGTTTTTGGGTATTCCTTCTGTGAAGATTTCTTAGTCTGTCAGGCTTGAGGAAATCTAGAGGAATTAGTTGATGTATTGATCCTTTGATGAGTAGTTCTTTATTTTATGTTTAAGTTTCTAAGACAACATGCAACATGGAAGATGGTGAAGATGGAGAAACTAGAACTGGTCATACTGGAATGTTGTGATCTGAGGTTCCTAGTTGGTAGTGGTATAACCCTGATGCATGGGGTGGAATAGTTTGTTGCATGGTTGTGTTGCAATAAAGCTTTCATATTGAGTGTCTATGTGAGAGGCTCCCTAATGATATGGAGAATCTTGGGTTGTTTTTTAGTCATGGAGTAATGTGCTTATGCTGGGTGCTTTTCCTGGTATTGGAAGGCACAGTCTTATGGTACCCTGATTGCATGTAGGCTATGGAGTTGATCATTGGATGGTCTAGAAGCTTCTGAAATAGCCTATCTCTCTTGAATGCATGTGCATGTTGGTGGTTTTGGAGTTGGTTTGAAATGGTCCTAGAGTTCTTGAACTATTTTTTCCCTTTTAAGGATGGTTTTTACTTGCATGGATTTTTGGTTTTGCAGGTTTTACGCAATCAAGAAAAACTTGTGGTTATGTGGAGCTATTGTTAAGCTATTTTCTAGACCCTAGATTTTGGGGTGTGACTAGATGAGATAGTTGTAGTTCAGTATGGTTTGAGGAGATGCGATGTCTTCTCTGCATGGGAGTGTTGATATGTGATTTGTCACTCAACATTATTGTGGTGTTACTTGATGGGTTCCTATACTATGGTGCTCAAGTTGTGAACATGATTGGAAAATTGGATTTGAGCTTGATCCGGTGTTTGAGTCAAGTTGTCTATGTGATTATTCTCTTTCAGATATCAGTTTTGTAGTTTCTAGTGTGATGATTGGCTTGCATGTATCTATTGAATGGATCTACGGGTTGTGCAATATTGTGGGTTGTCTTTACCTACATGTTTGTTGTGAGACAACTCAAAAGTGAATTGTCCATATCCACGAGATCTATTTTTGTGATGGTGCAGACTTGTTAGATACCATTGTCTATGGTCACTTGTGCATTGGTGTAGCTACTTTGAGATGTAAGGATGGATGGTGTTGAGTACCTGGATAGTCAGTTATAGGGACCTATAGTATGTTTTTATCATGATGTCATGGATAGATTGGATACACTTCCTTGTGTAAGCTTTTGAAAATGATAGTTTTTTCTGCTTGGTTTGAAGATCTTGGACTACTTGGTATTGTTGTTAGATGGACATGTTGTTGAGTGGACCTAGAGGTTTTTCAGATTAGCAGATGTTTGGTCATGATGGTTGGAGAGCTTGAGTGTCACGGTACAGTGGGAGATTTAGCAGTGACTATGGATTCATCACTTACTGATGGATGGTCTTCTCTAGTGTTGAAGATGTTACTAGGAGGAGCTCTTAGATCCTACTGCTACAAAAGGGTTCTTTTGCATTTGCATGGACTCTATTTGTGATGTGCAACATCTCGTAGCCATGGAGGATTATTGAAGTCTTTGGTTGAGGTGTTGGTGGTGCTTGACAAGTGATGTTGGTTTAGATTTTGTTGTGTTTCATGTCATGGTATACTCTTGATTGCGCATTAGAGTTTTGGAATAATGCGTTGCTCTTCACACCAAGGTATGTTCACCTGGAACATGGTATCTCCAAAGGGGGATGTGTAGATCATGGTGTCATGATAAGTGTTGTGCATTTTTTGCACACACACCCCGCCAAAGGTAGGGACCCCTCTCTTTTTCTCCTAACGGGTCATTCTCACTCCAGACGGGCTACTTTGCCCTTCTCTCACTCTGCACACCTTGTTTTCTAGCCCAAGTTGGCCTTGAGCCTAAAAATGATCAATTATCCCCTTGGGCAGATTCACCCTATGAGGTTTCGCCAAGTCATTTTCCCCTATGGGTTTTGTCCTGCAGGTTTCTCCTTTGATCGTTGCCCCGACGTCCTTTGGCCCTAGCAGGCCCATATTCACCGTTTTCCCTTTACCGATCATTGTTGCACTCTATTGTTCGCTAGCAGCCAAACCTTGGTGTCTGCTTGACGTGTGGACTCTGCACCCATCTTTGCCATTGCATCTGCTAACCGTCATGAACCCGCAATTGTAGGTCACCCTATTTGGATCTTTGACCCTGTTTTGTTGCTTTTGCAACGGTCGACACTTGACCACCACTCGCATGATAGGATCCACATTATACCCTGCCGTCTCATCTTTGTTGTTGCTAAAGTAAACCCAATCCAATGCACTTCAAAGATACCTAAGACCAAAATGATTGTGGGTCTTTGTGCATGGCTTTCCTTCACCCGACCATCTTTCTCTAAATTACTTGCCCCCCACATCGCCTCGCTAAGCGGGACCCGCATAAACCATTTCCTTGCTGCCAAACCTTCTATTCGAAGGGAAAACTTGTGAGTCACAACCCGTCAGCAGGTCTGCCCTTGTGGGCCACCACCTGTGGGAGGTCATCGTCACAACACCATTTCACAATGGCAACCCTTCGCTACCTCCCCAATCCTTGAGCCCACAACTCCCCATCGTCACTACTCACTTGGTCATTCTCAAACAAAATTCTTAATTGCTTTTCTACAATTGGCGTGCTTGCTACCCATTTACGCGTCACCCCGTTCAAAGCATAAATGAAATCTTTAGTTAATAGGACATTTCCATACATTACAAATTTTCATTTTATAAATGATAGCATATGAGGATGGCGCCCACGGTCACCAATTATGTAGAACCCACAATGTGGGTCTTAGCTAGTCTTTTTTCATTTTCTCAACGACATTCTTTGAATGTCCTCCCGCATATTCCTCTCCACACCCTCAATGGATAACTCATGGTCTAACCTCGCATTAGTACTAATCGTAGGGATGGAACAAAACTACATTTTCTCATGGAGTGGCATCCAAGGAACCCCATGGGGTGAATTTACAATGAGATGAAATCCACTCGCATGAGGGAGTTTGAGGCATCAAGGTGGGTGATCAAGGAACCCTTTTTATGTTCTCCATGTATAAATGTCAAGGAATACATGAACTGGTAGCACCACCATAAAGGTCTATGCTATGAAAATTAGGTTGGCTACTGAGGTTTGGAGGAGGGCTATTGAATTTAAATACCGGCGGTCACTAGACTTCGTCTTTCGTCCTACTCTACATTTAGCATTATTTTGAAACGAGATAATGGTTATTACTTTTAAGTGCGAATATGCTTGGTCTCTGATGAAGTTACAATGTGCGCTATGGGTGTTGATGGCCTCCTCATTGTTCAATAGATGACCATTCCCTTGCATCTCGCTAGGTGCGTATGTTTGCATTTTATTTGTGTGGGCCATTCTGATGCTAAGGCCTTCCCATCGCTCATCAATAAGGAACATGTTTGGGCTCCCTCTTGTTCTCAACGAGCCTCTCGTGGTAATAGTTTAGCTGGTGTGAAGAGTGTATTACAGGCTTTGGATGGGATATTGGTAGCAACATTAATGCAGAAGAAGTATTTGTAGCTTTCAACGATCACTTGAGTGGGGAATTCTTTTCTTTTTGCTTGCATGATTTGTTTTAACCACGTGAAGTTTTAACTTGTGGAACCCACAGCGAGGGTGGCTACCTTCATGACAACATCCTCTAGTGGCATCCCTATCATCGCCACCCACACTCACCCCTCTGTCAACCTTCCTTCGTGTGGGCTCTACTACTATGGGAGTCATCGGTCCTGGAACCATCATTTGTAGCACTCCCTTTTACATCATCCCATGTTGTCACTCCCGCAGACCTCACTTCATCACTAAAATCTGACATAGATCTTATCATCGTTATTTTCTTATAAGGATGGTGATCGGAAGATGCCACTATGAACGTCCATTCTCGTGCATATTGTGAGCATTGACATTTATTTTAGAATAGGGGCCAATAGGAAAATACTATGGATGATTTAATGGTGATCATCATAAGAAATTATCATGTCCGAGAACATGCGAGGGTTGGAGCTAATATCTTTTGATAAGGGGTCCCCATAGGATGAGTTTCATGTGAAGAAGATCCTTGCAAGAAGAAATTGCACAAAATAAAAGGAGGTCCACCATGATAGAAATGGATTAACAAAGAATGTGAAATGTAGCGACTCCTTGAGGACTCCACTCATGGGTAAGGCACAACTGTTAAAGCCTCTATAGGCTCATATGACTATGTTATCAACAATATGAAAATTTGAGGGTATTTCGGCCTGAGGCGTTGATCAATGGCGCATTACACAACGCGATCGATCACTTCATGTGGGTGCCAGTGCGATCTTGTTCTTGGTATGGTGTATTTCCCTTGCAAGCTCTTAATCAAACTTCAAAATCAAAAGTGTAGACCACGGTTGGTAAATGGGAACGAGGTGGTATATCTCAGCAGTGTTGGAGATGGTTTTGCATGTGGGAATATCCACTCACACATGTCTCATGCAATGTGAGGCTGATGAAGTATTGGAGTGGCCATCTTGTTGCTTTGCGGGTGATGCCCTTTCAAGCTCCGGTGGGTGTCACAACTGCGGGAGCCACATTGTAGGATTCTGCCCAACTCACTATGTTTTCTCCATGGCTTCCCACTTATCGTTGCCCGCACGACGAACATACATGCAAAGCTCGCGCCTCGCTAGGCCATTTTCATAATAGCGTTCATTGATGTCACCCCATTATTTTTCCCCACAAATTGCAGTGCCACCTCCCCTACCCGCGAATGTGAACCTTGCAACTTGGACTTGATTTCAAATTAATCGATCTAGAATGATTCTATTTTTCATAGCAATGCACTGGGGATACATGAACTGGGATGGGCTTATAAAATTCTACATATCAAAATCTTCAAGGTTGCAAAATGGAGAACAACTGTGGCAGGTCTATGGGCTCCTTAAGCCTCTGGGATGTTATTAAATGCAAATGACTCTAATGCCCAATTATTCAATGAAAGAATTTAAGAACTGCGTGGTCAAGTGGGAGGACGACGGGCTTGTAATTTGAGTTAATGATAGCATAGTGAGGTGAAGGTCATTGTTATTCATGCGCCATTTGAGATTGTTTTTTGGGTGACAAATACAAGAAGAATGAGGATTAATTGCACAAGATTTAGAAGATGAAATGAAATCTTTGTAAAAGGAAGCACTGATATTGCAAGCTTCATCGAAGGAATCAATGATCATAAGTTAAGAAACTCTTTGAAAATATTATTATAAGACTGCGGCTTGGTCTTAATCTTCAATTATGATCAACACCATAAAATGAAGTAAAGAGGGTGTAAGTGGATATCCCATGAAGCCAACGATTCCCGAATGGATGATTATGAAGATTTCTAACTATCAATTCATTGCTCCAAGTCATTATCCAGGGTTGCGTGAGAAATTTGGAATGCATGGGCCTAAGATCATTTAGTAAGGTTAAGATGGTGTTAGCATAAAGGAGGGTAGTGACAAAGAAATCCTTAGGCCTCATGATGAGAGTACACCATGATAATGCTGGATACGGGTATTTTAAGGCAGAAGGGTGCTTGCACTTCGCCGTTTGAAAGGTATTCCAACCATGGCTCTTCGCAGGCTACCACCCGCGTGTTTAGTTTTACATTCCCTCCGACGGAAGTTGTCCTTGCGGGCTTCACTACCGCAAGGGCCATCTATCTCTCGGTCATCCATAATGGTGCCCTTGTAGCCTTCTCCCATAGTGGCCAGCTAGTGTGGCCTTCCCACATAAGATAACTCTGGAAACCAAAATCATAAATGACCAACATGAGCAGGGAAAGACTACAGGGTGAGAAATATTTGATGCGTCATATGGTAATATGAGCTGTGAGAGGCATGATTAAAATGTTGTCATAAATGGATGAGTAAAATGCAGCGCAATGATGGTGATACGAGTATGTAAATCCAAATGAACTGGAATCATGGGTGGTTGAGCTCTAAGATTCTCAAGCATGAAGTGCTCTCATAAAAGATTTGTGCTATTCCAATAGGAGAAAAGAGGTTGTGTTTTATAAATCTAGAAGGATGCATAGATAACCATTACCATAGGAAAAATATCAAATGCTCATAACTAGTGCGCCTTTCAACAATAAAGTGAGGAGTTGTATCTTGTGAAGGCTGCGATGTGGGATCTTTTGAAGTTGGCATCCAGGAATCAATGAATGATAATGGAAATTCTTATTAGAGTGAGTTGTAAGGCACTGGTACTTGCTATGTCCAGTTAATGGGACACTTGGTATTGTGATCATAGGTACTTAATATTATGGTGGAAAGGAAATGCTCACACGAACTATCCTATTACTAATCTTCTCCAAATGGTTTGGGCATGTCAATGAACCTCTACTTGATAATACTAGAAAATGTGTAATTTTATGCCATGCACCTCAAAAAGAATATTATAAGAAGTTCTTATATGAGCCATTCCCTATTAAGGGTGATCTTGATTATTTTCTCCATGATCACATTGATGTTGAAGGTGATGCGAAAACAATTAAAATCAAGTGGGATGTTGTGGACTATCTTAGTCAAGTATTTCTATATCAAAAGCTCATACAAAATCTAAATCACTATAATCTTCAGGATGTCATCCATACGCATTTGTTGGATCACCTTTCTGAGCTAGTAGAGGGCACATTTAGTGATTGGGAATTAAGAAAATTTATGATCATACAAGATGATAGTACAAAGCTAAAGAGGCTTCTTGAAATTCTTGTTTTAGGGATCAAGTAGTCATCATGTGGGATTCAAAAGGTTCCATATTACTGCAAGAGATGGTTATTTGCATGGGCCTAACTTAATCTATTATTTGTGTAGGACAATGATCATGAAATGAAGCTTGTCGTGGAGGAAGATCACTTGTGAATGCCGACTGGTAACATCCCACCTTTAGGATAGTTGTTTGAGGAGCCATGCCAAAGAAGGTTCGACCCTAGGTTCTATCTAAAGGAAACGAAGGAGATATCATGAAGGGTGTAACCCAAATGAAGAATCTACATGAAGATGATAGTCAAATATCACCTGTAGGGCCAAATCAAAGAGAAGATCTTAATTCACAAATGATGCACTTAAAGGAGGATAGATTATGATTAGCTTGTCAAAGGAGGACTGACACACAAATGACTGCATGATAAGGGAGATCAATGCCAAAAATATAGATGGTTATCTACTAAAAGTCTGAAGTAGGAGGGAGCTCCCTTATTTTCCAAACGATTATGATCCATCAGAAGCTACCTCATCAGATAGAGGACAGCTAATTCGTTTAACAATTATGCAAATCTACAAAACAAGTGCATTTGATCAATTGAGGATGTTGCAAATCCATCAAACAGGAGGCAAACTTTGGACAACTTGCCATAGTAAAATGGCAATCAGCTAGAAGACAAAAATGCTATAGCACTTGGGTACTACAAGACAAAATAAGGAAAGGACAAAAGATGTATTTTAAATTGCTATATAATGGGGGGTAGGTGAAACCCTAATGTAAACAAATCTGAGCCACACAATGCAAATTAATCCTAGCCATTCATTTAGGCTCTGGAAAACTATAAATAGGGGTCTCCCCCTCGTTTGTAAAGGTTGGAGAACTGGTGTAAAGGCATTCTACAGCAATAGAAACCAACATTGCATGATTTATGGGTGTTTCTTTTGAGTTTGTTCATTATGTATGCATGGTTCTACTTCCAAATTAATTTTAGTTGTAGTTTCTTGAGTGGATGTGATAATTGAAATTGTTGTTATGGTATTTGATGAACTTTTAGTCCATACTTTTAGCACTTTTTGATGACAAAATATTGTGTAAAGTTAGCCTGGGCTTCTTTATGTAATTGATGCAACCTAGTTCAATTGCATGTTCATGATGTGTATGTGCAATCTTAAAATTAGAAAACCTTAGAAGATTGCACTAGTTTTGTGTAGCTGTAGGTTTCTCTTGGTCAAGAAAAACTCAGTTTAGGAAGTTTGCTTACTGTAACAGCCTCCATTGTTATTGTTCATTCATACCTTAGGATTAGAACAACTTTCTCAACCCTTTCCCTTTTGCTATTTATTTTAGTCCTTTGGTAGAATTGGATCTCAAGCATCACCATGAAGCTAAATTAGATGAACTTGATGAGTTTCAGCTTGTTCTAAGTGGGCAGCCACTATTCACTCACTTACAACACTTTGAAACTGTATTTGTAGACCCAACTTCCATACTTTGTAACCCATATGTAAAACCGCCCTGTGTTACCAACAAAACATATCGACCAACCAAGATATTCCAAGCTTGTCCAAACCTAACACTTGAGAGACCTTAGGGTAATTTTCAGCAACTTGTTGTTGGAGATAATCTTTCAAGAGAGGTAGTGCACTTATGCACTACTTGTGTTGAGAGGTGCAAAAAAACCCATCAACAGAACTGGCACTAGAAGGAGGGTTTGACAGTGCTCGAGGCTACAAAGCTGAAAATTGGAAGTTGAAAAGAGCACTTTCAAGTGAAAATATGAGATAAGGATATCTCATTACATGCTATAAATTTGAAATCAGAAACTTTGAAGGCAAACAAGAGTTAAGGTGAAATGGAGCAGCATTTGTAAATTAACATTACTCAGCTACATGCAGATTTGAATAGGAGATTGAGGATACCATTGCAACAATTTGCATTGGTAGATAAGTGTAGGATCCATTGCACTCACAGGCACAATGAATTGGAATTTCTAACTTTCTTGGATAGAATCAAAAGAGTCTTGCAAGGAAAAATTCCCTTTTGGGAGATATATCAGCCCTTAGCTCTTGTAGACCTAGAAGAGGAAATGATTAACATGGCAGCCAAGGCCTTCAAAGGACTAATCCAAGAACACTTGAACAACAAGGATGGACAAAGATTGGAAGAGGTGTTGATGTCAAGTTGGTGTAGATTCCACAATGCATCCCACTTAGAGTTAACTTGCTCATCATGTGCAAGCCTAATCACTCATGTCAAGGGTAGTCTCAACAAGTCGGAGCAACCAACTTGCAATAAAAAAGAATCATCCCATGAGGAAGAAAAGTTGTCAACATCTGAAGGACAACACATTCAAGATCAACCAAGAAATTGGACACAAGCTAATGCTGGGACAACAAGCACTGAAGATGAAAGCCAAGAGGAAGGAGTTGATTCTCTTGGGACAACAATGAGACTAGCCGAAGGTTCACTTGGAGAGGAATCAAAAATCCTTTTCTCCATCAAAGAAGGGTAGTCTCTCACACAAGAAGAAGAGCCATTGTCAATTGAGGATAAACCAAAAAAATTAGCAGTAGCATGTGCTTGGACAATAGACCAAACTATCGAAGAACAAAAGGAAGAAGAGGTCGAAAGCCTTGGAACAGCAGAAAATGATGATGAATGCATAAATGAAATCAGATTAGAAGACCTCTCCTTCATGGATGACAAAAATCAAGCACCCAAAGATGAGAATTTTGAGGAGTGGGGACAACCTCATGCCACGGTTGTTTACTATCAAACCTCCTTCCAGAGTGATGAAGAGGACCCGATCGTGGATAGATATAATGAGCTTGTGTCAGGACTGGCAAGGGATTGGTCTGAGTTGAGATATCAAGTGGATTTAGAGGTGTTATTGTTTTTAGGTTGGTGTAGGCTCCATGACTTGCCACATTCAAAGTTCACATGTCAACTATGCCAAGAGGCAATCGAACAAGCTAAAGAACAAGTGGGGCAGCTAAGTATACCGCCTCTTGCAACTACTTCAAGGATCGAACTAGAGGACCAAGAGTCAAAATCAAGTGATAGCTCAGCTGAAGGAATACCTTATGAGGATGTTGGGACAAAAATAGTAGAAGAACAACATAGTTCCAAGCCTCTAAATGATGAAGCAGGACATATGGGAATGTTGTTCGTAGACCATCAAGAACATTTCCCTCTTGAAGAGCATTTATACACCATGGATGACAGGCTTTATGGGTAATCCTTGGAGGGAAATTGCATAGTAAATCTTGGCTCCCTTCATGAGATGCCCTCTATTGATGATTTTTTTCCATTGGGAGATGTACTTCAGAGGTATTCCAACACCAAAGGAGAATGCATTATGGAAGATAGCATTGATGAAGTCCTACTACCTTAACCCCCAGACAGTGAAGCATTAGAATTTCTGGATTAGGAGAGGAACTTCTTCTCCATTTATAGCAATAGTGACCAAGAGGAAATGATTAAACGTCATGATGAGATACATGAACAACAAAGAGAAGAAGACAAAGGTGAGGGTGTTTTGATGCCAGCCAACAAGTATGATGCACCCAACCAACTGCAAGATGCAACTAGGAGTCCTTCTACCTTGATCATTGTTGATCCTCCTTCACATTTAGAGAGCTACAATAGGATAGATTCATGCATGTTCCCATGACATTGAACATCATAAAATTAAGGTAAATACCCAAGGAAGGAGATGGGATGACATGCTATCTGTTGGGGACAACAATCAAGTGAACCCATGGATTATGAAAGATCAACAAGATGAGGTGTACTTCCTCAAAGAACAGCCAATGAGGGCTACGAATCCCGCACAAGCTTGAAAGAGCTATTCTCTACCCCATCCTCCTAGCCCTATGCAATCCCAAGATCAGAAGTGTTGCACCCTCCACTTCTCCCACCCGACATTCCCAATGCAACAACCAATGATGTAGTGCTCGCTCTCGACTGTCAAACGTTGCCACCTCCATGTGACGATATCCAGGTTTTATCTTTCCTTACTCCTAAAAATACTTATAGTTGTGTGTATCAATTTGATTATGGGTACAAGGGAAGATGGACTTGTTTATAGATCGACCATGGGATTAACGAATCACCTTAATTACTGATTTTTCATGATGACATGATTGAATTTGAATGTTGCTCTATTGAACTTCTTTTTTCTGAATATAAGGATGAATGTGCATGATTGAGAACTGTAATGATTTCTCTTCTACTTGTGCATGCCTTGTGAAATCCAATGAGCGTAGACGTCAGTTTTCCTTGCCTAAACATAGTACTTTGTAAATACCTTTGTACATAGCCCATTTTTTAAGTAGTGTAGGTTTCCTTATACATACCTCACTTTCCTACTTTCTTTAGGTTAGTTGGTTTCCAGTAGGATAGGTTTTATTTTGAGTAGTTTCCCTTTCGTTGCTTTCGCTTTCCTGCTCTGGTTAGTTTAGGTTTTTGCTTTTCGTTTGCTTTCCATTTGCTTTTGTTTTGTTGCCGCTTTGTTGCTGCTTTGCTCGGGGTCCCTCTGCTTTTAGCTGGGCACTTTTTTGCTCACAACAACCATACTTAGTACCTAGGCCTATTCTATGTATTTCCTCATCAAACTTTAATCAAGTTTTTAGAGTAGATGGTGAGGGTCTTCTATTAGTGTCAAGTGATCTAGGTGTCTGATTCAAAGAGAATAAGTCGTTGGTTTAATTTTTTCCTGATGTATTCTAAAATATTACATCTTCTACATATCTTAAGAATCTGGAAGTCATTGCAGGCCCCTTTTTGAAGTCTAGTTAAGTGAAAAATCTAAAATTCTGCTTCAGCACCAATGTGATTCTTAGCCCTAAGCGCGAGCTTCATTTTTTGCAAGTTGAAATGAAAATAATTGAAAAGAGAAAATCAAAAGAAAAGAAAAGTAAAAGAAAGAAAATATTGAAAATCAAAAGAAAGAAATCCAACCTTTAGGGGAATCTGAGCAACTCTACCAAGGCTATGGATGCCCGACCGGTAGTAGAGAAATGTTTGGGAGAATCACAACGACAACCTTGTCGAGGCTATGGACACTTGACTAGCAATGAGGCAATGTCCCAGATGCTTTTGAAGTTAGAATAAAGTATGTAGCTTAACTTGAGAGAGCTTGGGTTTCTGTAGTAACTGAAGGATGGGAAGTAATACACTTGTACACACTTAGATTTTCAGTATACTGAAGGTTGGGTTGACTAGTGGTCTTGATCCTTTGGTTGAGCATCTGGTTTGTTTTCCCTAACATGGAGGTTAGAACCAAAGATTCTAGATTCGTGATTCCAATTCTTCATCAAAATCATTTGGAGCATTTCCCCAGCGAGTCACCATTTGTTGTGCATGTTTTGCACACATGTGCCATCAAAGGAAGGGACCCCCCCACTTTTGCTCCTAATGGCTCGTTCTCACTCCAAACAGGCTTCTTTGCCCTTGTTTCGCTCTGCGCACCCTATTTTCTATCCCAAGTTGGCCCTAAGCCTCAAAACAATCAATTATCCCCTTGGCCAGATTCATCCTGTGAGGTTTCACCATGTCATTTTCCCCTATGGGTTTCTCTTTTGATTGTTGCCTCGAATGTTCGTTGTCCCTAGCCAGCTCACATTCACCGTTTTCCCTTTACCGATCATCGTTGCACTCCACTGTTTGTTGGTAGCCAAGCCTTGACATCTGCCCAACGTGCGAACTCCACACCTATCTTTGTTGTTGCATCTTCTAATTGTCACGGACCCGCAATTGTGGGTTGCCCTATTCGGATCTCCGACCCTATTTTTCCACTTTTGCAAAGGTCGGAACTTGATCACCACCTGCATGGCAGGATCCACATTATGCCCTATCATCCTATCTTTTTCGTTGTCGAAGTAAACCCAATCCAATGCACTTCAAAGCTGCCTAAGACCAAAACGATTGTGGGTCTTTGTGCATGGATTTCCTTCACCCAACAACCTTTCTCTAAATGACTTAGCCCTCCACGTCACCCCGCTGAGCAGGACCCACGTAAACCATTTCCTTCCTACCAAACCTTAAGGTCCATGGGAAAACTTGTGAGTCACAACCCATCGACACGTCTGCCCTTGTGGGCTGCCGCCTATGGGAGGTCATCATCACAGCACCATTTCACAACGAAAACCCTTCGCTACCTCCCCAATCCTCGGGCCCACAACTCCCCATCGTCACCGCTCACTCGGTCATTCCCGAATGACATTCTTAACAACTTTTCCCAAACTGGCATACTTGCTACCTGTTTATGCATCACCCCATTCAAAGCATAAAGGGAATCTTTAGTTAATAGGATGTTTCCATAAAGTACAACTTTTCACTTTACAAATGATGGCATATGAGGATGGCACCCATGGTCACCAATTATGTGAAACCCGCAATGCGGGTCTCAGCTAGTCTTTTGCCATTTTCTCAATGGAATTCTTTGAACGTCCTCCCACATATTCCTGCCCGCACCCTCAATGGCTAACTTATGGTCTAACCTCGCATTAGTAATAATCCTCATAGGGATGGAACCAAACTACATTTTCTCATGGAATGGCATCCAAGGAATGACATGGGGTGAATTTACGATGAGATGAAATCCACTCGCATGAGGGAGATTTGAGCCGTCGAGGTGGGTGATCAGGGAGCCCTTTTTTATGTTCACTATGTATGAATGTCAGGGAATACATGAACTGATAGTACTACCATAAAGGTGTGTAATATGAAAATTAGGTTGGCCACTGAGGTTTGGAGGATGGCTATTGAATTTAAATACCAGCGGTCGTTGGACTTCAGCTTTTGTCCCACTCAACATTTAGCATTATTTTGAGATGAGATAATGGTTATTACTTTTAAGCATGAATATCCTTGGTCTCTGATGAAGTTACCGCGTGAGCTGTGAGTGTTGATGGCCTCCTCATTGTTCAAATGATGACCATTCCCTTGCATCTCTCTGAGTGCGTATGCTTGTGTTTTATTTTTGTGGACCATTCTGATGTCGAGGCCTTCCCATCATTCATCAACAAGGAACATGTGTGGGCTTCTGGTTGTTCTCAACGAGCCTCCCGTGGTAATAGTTTAGTTGGCGTGAAGAGTGTATTAAAGTCTTGGGATGGGATACTGGTAGCAACATTAATGTGGAAGAAGTATTTGGATCTTTCAACAATCACTTGAGTGGGGACTTCTTTTCTCTTGGCTTGCATGATTTGATTTAACCATGTGGAGTTTTAACTTGCGAAACCCACATCGCAAGTGGTTTCCTTCATGAAGGCATCATCTAGCAGAATCCCTACCACTGCCACCTACACTCACCCCTCTGTCAGCCTTCCTTTGTGCGGGCTTCGCAACTGTCGGAGTCATCAGTCCTAGCACCGTCATTTACAACACTCCATTTTACAGCATCCCGCGTTGTTGTTCCTACAGACCTCACTTTGACACTAAAATTTGACATAGATCTTATCATCGTGATTTTCTTATAAGGATGACAATCGGAAGATGTCGGTATGAACATCCATTCTCGTGCATATTAAGAGCATTGGCATTTTTTTTAGAATCGGGGGAAACAGGAAAATACTATGGATGATTTAATGGTGACCATCATAAGAAATTATCATGTCCGAGTACATGTGAGGGCTAGAGCTAATATCTTGTCATAAGGGGTCCCCATAGGATGAGTTGTGTATGAAGAAGATCCTTGCAAGAAGAAATTGTGCAAAATAAAAGAAGGTCCACCATGATAGAAATGGATTAACAAAGAACGTGAAACGTAGCGACTCCTTGAGGACTCCACTCATGGGTAAGGCGCAACTGTTAAAGCCTCCACAGGTTCATATGACTGCTTTATCGACAATATGGAAATTTGAGCATATTTCGGCCTGAGGCATTGATGAATGGCACATTACACAACGTGATCCATCACTTCATGCAGGTGCTAGTTTGATCTTCTTCTTCCTCGTATGGCATATTTCCCTTGCAAGCTCTTAATCAAACTTCAAAATCAAAAGTGTAGACCATAGTTGGCTCATGGGAATGAGGTGGTATATCTCGACAGTATTGGAGATGGTTTTGCACGTAGGCATCTCCACTCACCCATGTCTCATGCCATGTGAGGTCAATGAAGTATTGGAGCTGCCATCTTGTTGCTTTGTGGGTGATGCCCTTTCAAGCACCGATGGGCATCACAACTACGGGAGCCGCATTGCAGGATTCTGCCCAACTCACGATATTTTCTACATGGATTCCTCCCGTCGACTTCCCTCCTATCACTTCCCACATGGAGAACATACATGTGGAGCCTGTGCCTCACTGGGCCATTTTTGTAACAATGTTCATTGATGCCACCCAGTTCTTTGTCCCCACAAATGACGATGCCACCTCCCCTACCCGCAAAAATGAACCTTGTGACTTGGACATGATTTCAAATTAACCGATCTAGAATGATTCTATGTTTTATAGCAATACACTGGGGATACATGAACTGGGATGGGCTTATAAAATTTTGCATATCAAAATCTTCAAGGTTGCACAACGGAGAACAACTATGGTAGGTTCGTAGGGTCCTTAGGCCTTAGGGATGTTATTAAATGAAAATGACTCTGATGCCCCATTATTCAAAGAAATAATTTAAGAACTGTGTGGTCAAGTGGGAGGACGACGAGCTTGTAATTTGAGTTATTGACAGCATAGTGAGGTGAAGGTCATTGGTATTCATAGGCCATTTGAGATTGTTGTTTGGGTCACGAATACGAGAAGAATGAGGATTAATTGCACAAGATTCAGAAGTTGATGAAATGAAATCTTCATAAAAGGACATGTTGATATTGCAAGCTTCATTGAGGGCATCAATGATCGTAAGTTAAGAAACTCTTTGAAAATATTATTATAAAACCACGGCTCGGTCTTAATCTTTAATTATGATCAACACCATAAAATGCAATAAAGAGGGTGTAAGTAGATATCCCACGAAGCCAACAATTCCCAAATGGATGATTATGAAGATTTCTAACTACCAGGTCACTGCTCCAAGTCATTATGCAAGGTTGCATGAGAAATTTGGAATGTGCGGGCCTAAGACCATTTAGTAAGGTTAAAATGGTGTTAGCATAAAGGAGGGTAGTGACAAAGAAATCATCAAGCCTCGCGACAAGAGTACACCATGATAATGCTAGATACGGGTATTTTAAGGTGGAAGGGTGCTTGCACTTCACTGTTTAAAAGGAATTTTGACCATGGCTCTCCACAGGCTACCACCTGTGCATTTAGTTTCGCATTCTCTCTTATGTAAGTCATCCTTGTGGGCTTCGCTAATGCAAGGTTCATCTATCTCTCAGTCATTCCTAATGGTGCCCCTGCAACCTTCTCCCATAGCGGCCAACTAGCGTGGCTTGCTTGCATAAGATAACTCTAGAAACCAAAATCGTAAATGACCAACGTGAGTAGGGAAAGATTGTAGGGTGGGAAATATTTGATGCGTCATATGGTAATATGGGCTATGAGACGCACGATTAAAAGTTTTTATAAATGGATGAGTAATATGTAGCACAACGATGGTGATACAAGTATATACATCCAAATGAGCGGGTGTCATCGGGTGGTCGAGCTCTAATATTCTCAAGCATGAAGTGCTCTCATAAAAGATTTGTGCTATTCCACTAAGAAATGCATAGATAATCAACACCATAAGTAAAATATAAAATGTTCATAACTAGTGTGCCTTTCAACAATGAAGTGAGGAGTTGTATCTTGTGAAGGCTACAATACGGGATCTTTTGAAGTTGGCATCTAGCAATTGATGAATGATAATGGAAATTCATATTAGAGTGAGTTGTAAGGCACGGTACTTACTCTGTCCAATTAATGGGACACTCTATTATTGTGATCATAAGTACTTAATATTATGGTGGAATGGAAATTCTCACATGAGCTATCCTATTACTAATCTTCTCCAAATGATTTGGGCATGGCAGTGAACCTCTGCTTGATAATACTGGAAAATGTCTAATTTTATGCCATGCACCTCGAAAAGAATATTATAAGAAGTTCTTATATGATTCATTCCTTATTAAGGGTGATCTCGATTATTTTATCCCTGATCACATTAATGTTGAAGGTGATGCGGAAACCATTAAAAGAAGGCGAGATGTTGTGGACTATTTTATTTAGGAATTTCTCTATCAAAAGCTCATACAAAATCTAAATCACTATAATCTTCAGGATGTCAGCCATACGCATTTTTTGGATCACCTTTCTGAGCTAGTAGAGGGCACATTTAGTGATTGGGAATCAAAAAAATGTATGATCATACAAGATGATAGTACAAAGCTAAAGGGGGTTCTTGAAATTCTTGTTTTAGGGATCAAGTAGTCATCATGTGGGATTCAAAAGGTTCCATATTATTGCAAGAGATGGTTATTTGCATGGGCCTACCTTAATATATTATTTGTGCAGGACAATGATCATAAAATGAAGCTTGTTGCAGAGGAAGATCACTCATGAATTCCCACTAATAATGTCCCACCTTCAGGAGACTTGTTTGAGGATCCATGCTAAAGAAGGTTTGACCCTAGGTTCTATCTAAAGGAAAAAAAGGAGAGATCATGAAGGGTGCAACCCAAACAAAGAATCTGCATGAAGATGATAGTCAAATATCACCTGTAGGGCCAAATCAAAGAGAAGATCTTAATTCACAGATGATGCACTTAAAGGTGGATAGATTATGATTAGCTTGTCAAAGGAGGACCGACAGAAAAATGATTGCATGATAAGGGAGATCAATGCCAAAAATACAGATGGTTGTCCACTAAAATTATGAATTAGGATGGGGCTCTCTTGTTTTCCAAATGATCGTGATCCATCAGAAGTTGTCTCATTGGATCAGGGATAGCTAATCCATTTAACAATGTTGCAAATCTGCAAAACAAGTGCATTTGATCGACTGAGGATGTTGCAAATCCATCAAATAGGAGGCAACATTTAGATAGTTTTCCATAGCAAAAGGGCAATCAGCTAGAAGAAAAAAATACTACAGCACTTGGGCACTACAAGATAAAATAATCAAAGGACAAAAGATGTATTTTAAATTGCTATATAATGGGGGGTAGGTGAAACCCTAATGTAAGCAAGTCCGAGCCACACAATGAAAATTAATCCTAGCCATTCATTTGGGCTTTGGAAAACCATAAATAGGGGTCTCCCCCTCATTTTTAAAGGTTGGAGAATTGGTGTAAAGGCATTCTGCAGCAATAGAAAGCAACATTGTATGATTTATGGGTGTTTCTTTTGATTTTGTTCACTATGCATGCATGGTTCTACTTTCAAGTTAATTTTAGTTGTAGTTTCTTGAGTGGATGTGATAATG
Source organism: Sequoia sempervirens (assembly GCA_007258455.2). Classification (NCBI taxonomy): domain Eukaryota; kingdom Viridiplantae; phylum Streptophyta; class Pinopsida; order Cupressales; family Cupressaceae; genus Sequoia; species Sequoia sempervirens. The sequence goes on from VDFB02109042.1 coordinate 31,374,153, forward strand.
GAAATTGTTGTTATGGTGTTTGATGAACTTTCAGCCCATACTTTTAGCACTTGTTGATGATAAATTGTTGTGTAAAGTTAGCCTAGGCTTCTTTATGTCATTGTTGCAACCTAGTTCAATTGCATGTTCATGATGTGTATGTGCAATCTTAAAATAAGCAAACCTTAGAAGATTGCACTAGTTTTGTGTAGCTATAGGTTTCTCTTGGTCAAGAAAAACTCAGTTTAGGAAGTTTTTCTACTATAGCACCCTCCATTGTTCATTCATAGCTTAGGATTAGAATAGCTTTCTCAACCCTTTCCCTTCTGCTATTTCTTTTAGTCTATTGTTAGATAAGGATCTCAAGAATTGCCATGAAGCTAAATCAAGTGAACTTGATGAGTTTCAGCTTGTTGTTCTAAGTGGGCAGCCACTGTTCATTCACTTACAACACTTTGAAACTGCATTTGCAGACCCAACTTTCATGCTTTGTAACCCATACGTAAGACCGCCCTATGTTACCAACAAAACATATCGACCAACCAAGAGATTCCAAGCTTGTCAAGACCTGACACCCGAGAGACCTTGGGGTAATTTTTAGCAACTTTTTGTTGGAGATTTCCTTTCAAGAGAGGTAGTGCACTTATGCAATTCCTGTGTTGACAGGTGCAAAAACACCCATCAACAATAAGTTCCTGATTTAGGTGATGGGAGTTTTAGCAATGGCCTACAAATTCTTTGTGTATTGGGTGCATTGGTCATATGCTTGAGAACTTCATGATGGTGCAGTGATGCATTTGGAGTTTAGCATGAGATGATAAGTTGTAGGTTCTCATGGATACATGAAGAATAAGGTGAGGCTATAATTCTCTTAAAATGAGAGAAGTGTTGATGGTTACTCTTGATGAGATTTCAGCAAAAAAGTCTGAGGAGCCTTCATCTTGATTGGACGTCAGTTCAACAGATACCAATGGGGAGATTTTTGTTGGAGAATTCATAATGACTTGTTTATCCTAGAGGGGAATTCTCATTCTCCACTCTTTGTCTACTCGACAATTTATCGTTTGAGAGGTATTGCCCATTTTCTCACAGGTGTTTTATGCTTTCTTTCATCGATATGGATCTTGAATTGCTATTAGATTTTTCTGAAGGATTCATTGTGGGAGATGGATAACATGGTTATCTCCTTATGCATTTTTATTACATTCATTGATGTTGAGTTTAGGAGATGCATTGGGCGTATTTCCTAAAACGGGAAATGAAAGAGTTTGATCTTCTTGGAGAAGCTTACATCCATATAATTACATGAAATATATGTTTTGTTTGATCTTGGTGATTGAATGGTTGGATGTTGTTAAGTATTTTATTTTGGGGTGTTGTGAAGGAGATCATACTTGACACAATTTTCATTTAGAGGTGTATGTAGAAGGATTTTCTATAGGTATATGATGTATAGACTTTTCTCCATGTGGTCTTGGTTATGGAGACTTGTGGTGAGGTTTGTACAGGTTGTGCATATCATTGTGGATAGTTACTTAAAACTACATGCTTACACACTCTATGTAATTATGTTGGTAGACTCATTATGCCTTAATTTTTTAGATTTGGCATTGCCCATGCAGTGGGAGTTCCTAGATGTGTTTGGTCTTCTTCGACTGGTTGACACTTGGAGCTTGTATTTGTTGTTGATGGGTTGGCTATGTAAGTGGTGTGATTTTATTGGTGTGGATACCTTGGAGGTATGTGTAATTGGATGGATTAGCACTTATTGTGTGTGCTATTTTTAGTCATGTGGGTTGATCAGTTGGATGGGAGCAATCAATTTTATGGTTGTTGTTCTAGCTGATGTTTTATCTTGTTTCTATAGAATGACTTCATGGTTGTGTTACTTCTGTATAGCTTATGAGCACAGTGGATTGGTGGCAGTGTTGAAGCCTTTTCTATCTATTTGGATCTGATGCTTGTGTTCTTAAGATTGGTGCATATACACCTTGGATCATTCATTTTCCTATGGTGGATGGTTGGAACTGTTGCCGGAGTTGGTGGGAATCTTGGATGTCATTGCAGGTGTCATGGTTGGAGTGTGGAAGCATTGTTTAAATATTCATGAGTTTGATTTGGAAGGAGGCAGTAAGTTCTTCATCAAGTGGGAGAATGTTGAAAAATGTGACTCAAATTTACTGGCTTGATTGAATTCCTAGAGCAATTCTTATTTCCTCCTTCATCAGCCCGAGTTAACTCACTGGTTTTCATGTTTTTCTAACTGAAGTCATGGGGTTCTAAAGTTTCATAACCTCTTGACTTAGTGACTATGAAGTGAAGGTTAATCCCTTTGTTGTCGGCATGTCACGGGTTTTGCGAACTTTGCAACCTCTGACTTGAGGTTCAGAAGTTTGGGTTTTGAGCGACAGAGAGATCCCTTTGTTGTCAGCATGTCACGGGTTTTGAGAACTTCGTAACCTCTGCATGAGGTTCAAAAATTTTATTTTTGGGCGATAGGGCGATCCCTATGCTATTGGTGAGTTGCAGGTTCTAGGAACTTCACAACCTCTGACATGAGGTTTTGAAGTTTGGTTTTTCAGCGATATAGGGACTTGGAAGCTGATGGATGTGGAACCCAATAAGATGGTACATCATGACTAAGTCCAATAGGTGGAGATGACATGGAGGATAGATGGCATGTGGGCCCATGTGCTCAGTGAACATTGGTTAGATGGTAATGAATGTCTCTTTGACTAGGCGGCATGGTGTTAGGTGGATAACCCTAGGTTTGACGCTAGAGATTTGTTCGGTTGCTTATATGACGGCCAAAATTGGATGCTAGATGATGGCCTATGGATCAAGGTGGAAACTCTAATGGGGTGTGGTAGTTGAACAGTAAAAGGACATAGAGCATCAGGAAACTAGCCAGGAAAGCTAAGAGGTTTGGTGCAAGTCAAGGTTACCAGGAGCCAGGCAGGGCGAGAAGCTAGGTGCAAGCCGAGGTTACCAGGTGCAGACAGGTTGAGAGGCTAGGTATCCAAGAGAGAGATGACTCTTCCAGAAGATGAAGGCTGAGCAACTGCATGACTGAGAGGCCGAGAGGCCAGTGGTCAAGTCATGAGGTTATGTAGCTAAATGAGATGTCTCTTGCTGAGAGAGGTGATTGCAATGGGTTATGTTGTTGAATTTTCTCTAGAATGGAACAAGATGTAAACTCTGTAAAGTTCATGAGCCTAGTATTTTATGTGTCACTGTACTTTGTTATTGAATAATACAATGGTGATCTGGGCTTTTGGAGTGGGGTTTTTTACCCGAAAGGGTTTTCCCCACATATATTTGTTTGTTCATGTCTTGTGTTTCATCTTTCATGGTTGTTGATTTTGTTTGTTGAATCTGTTAATGGTGTTGTTGAAACTGGTTAGGCATGAGTTTCTCTCAAAAGGATTAATGTGGGAAACAAACTATGTTTGATTTCGCTTTGTGTCATAGTAGTATGTGTCTTTGAGGAAATCTAAAGGGAATAAAAGCTACTGAAGGAACTACTAATCTCGGATGTTCATTTCTGAGATGACTGACCATATTTTCTGACATGGACGAGCATCTAAAAGTCTTGCTTCCATAAGAAATTTCTTTGTCTTTTCAACATCATAGAATTTTGACTCTTTGGTTACACACTAAAAGCATCAAATCTAACCTTCAAAAGATCACCCAATTCCTCTCTACACTCCAACTTGTCCTCGACAACCCAATTCTCCAAAAGGTTTTTTTTATTTTGATTTACAACTAATTGTGAAAGTTCAAGAGACTCAAATGCATTCAATTTTCCTTTCATCAATAGAGTACCAAAATACTGAAGAATAGGTGGTGTTTTCCTTGGTTGTACTGGAACACTCTGCATTAATATTGGCAGCTTCTTTAATAATAATTCTAAGGAGTATGACATTTTCCTTGCTTTTTCAAACTTAAAAATATTTGCAAAGTGTGATTTATTGGACCTACTACTAACAGATATAACTTTGATGAAATCCAAAACTACCTAGAACTTTTCTATAGTGTCTGGCGTACGAAGAATGCCTTAAGGAAACTCAACAACAAGTTTTGTTGCTTCTTTATACTTCATCTAGGAAATCAACTCTTGGAATCACTGGAAAACCTATGTAGCAAACACTAATATTCAATTACAACATCTATTTCTTAAAGTTGCAAGAACATAATGATACCAATTTATATTGCTAGTTGCAATCATAAAAATATAATTCTTTTTTCCTAATACTAACAAAAAGAGTATAAATTCAATTTGTCAAAAATACACTCTTTCCCTTGCCAATTGAATGTATGCTAGTGAGGAGTCCATTAGGTTCAATTATACATTGATTCTATTTAGTTAATCAAAAAATGCAAAAAAAATGACCTAAAACATTAAAAATAAAAGTATCAGGGAACTGTTCATTGAAAATTCCCCCCAATTTCCTATTTGAGGTTTCAGTCTAAGTACTCAACTTCAAACATATGTCAAGTATTACTAGAATAAGTTCCAATTTTATGATCATACTAGAGTTCTCAAGAATATTTATAATTTGATATTATGAAGTTGCTTAAACTACAATAGTACATAAATATTTTGGGACTTGATCCTCATGTATGTCAAAGCGTAGATTTTAGGCAGTGTGTAAGACCCTGAGTATTACTGAAATTTATTTCCATTCAAGGTTTTCAAAGCTAGGAATAGACATACAAGTTAAGAAATTAAGAATACAGCCATAGAGGTAGCAGTTTATAGTTCTAAACTTTTTTGTAGTGCTTGTGCAAACTGCAATTCTCTGTCATGCATCTTCAAGTCTCAAATAATCTCATCTTCTCTATGGTAAATCCATTTAATGAGATTTTTTGGTTGGAATTTCTCACATTTTAGTCACAATTTTTTCCATTCTATGCATAAGTTGTGGGATAACTCAAACCTGAATAATTACACAAGTATTATGATTGGGAACACATTTGCCAAAATTTTACCATTATTTTGGCAAGATGTATTTGGATCATTAGGATAGTTATTTCAATGTGAAGAGAAGGCAGGTGATCTTCAATGTTAAAAGGAATGTTCTTCCTTGGTTATAGTTTTCCAATCAACAAAATCCCATGTAAATCATGAGAGAATAGACTAGATTATCTTAAAATGCATCTCACAAGCAGTTGGAGAACAGTGTTGCAACACGATAGACCTCAAAAATTCACTAGATAAGAAAATAATTTGTAATATGTGCTAAATAGGACAACTAAGAGGGGGGTGAATCAGTTGTCAAAAAATTAAACCTTTAAATCATTCACCAAAACTAATCCTTAACACTTTTTAAATGATTAAACATTAAGTGCAAGTGCAGAAACTAAAAACCATCACACAAACACAACAACACCAAATTTACATGGAAAACCCAATAAGGGAAAAACCACGGTGAGGATTAACTCACACTATCAAGAATATCAAAACCAATTACAAGAGGCTCACTGCCTGAGAAACAAAGCTCACTTCCAAAACAAAGACTCGCCTTCTGGATCAGGACTCACTATCCAATAGGGATAACAACTCAGAGGGCTCATTGCCACAGAGATACAAGAAGATAGAAGAGATATGTTACAGAGAGAAGACAATCTTAGTGCAACAGAGAAATCCACCACAATTTTCTCAACCACTCATAGACATGCATGAATGATAGAGTACACCTTCAGCTCACTACATTCAAAAATTCAACATTTAGGCTTCACATTGATCTGCCACACTCGCATCACACACACTCATTGATTTGCATCAATCTCACATCTATCTACTCTATTTATTTTCACTTATCTCTCTTTGTACCGTACTTTCTCACCTCTAGCTCATCTTGTATTTATACCATCTTCAACCTTGAAACATATCCAAAGTCGGCCATCCAACATTAAATTCAAATTAGGTCAGTGCAAAAATATCCTAGGGTGGAATTAGAATGAGGTTGACCCAAACACACACTTGGTGACAACCCAAATAGATCCAACATGCTACATCAATTCTAATGATAGTGTTTAACACAAGGCTAGCTAAACCAGTGTAAAACACATAGAACAATTAAGCACAATCCTTCCATATATTGAAATTATCTTCAATAAAAACATAACTCAACTCTAGAACTACAAGTCATAAGACTTCATCACAGAGAAATACGGACCAAAAACCTTTCTTACGGACCTCAACCAAAGCACAAAAACCCACAATTCACAACTAGTGAACATAACTCACACTGTAGAATAAATCAGCAACAAAAAATCTAGATATTGCAACTTCCAACAACCATGGCCAACATATCTGAACCACACAAACATAGGAGCAAATCCCAAATAAAAACCTGAAGCAACCACTAAACACCTGCAACCCTTCTTCAATACAATTTTCTCAATATCACCAACATATATAGCCAATAACTTGCAATCATGACATTAATGATAATAGTAACCAATTCATAACCAATTGACCAGCTAACATCAATGACAACACCTTTATTCTTTTCCATTCTTCCAACAATCTCCCCCCTTTTCATCGATAGCAACACATGACTTGAAAAACCATCAAAGACAACATACTAGCTCTGAATACATTTCTCAAGGTTTTTCTTTTTGATTCTCCCCCTTAGTAGATAATATTTTTCTCATTCTTCATCTCTTCTTTTTTTTCACAGCAGACAAGTTCAGGTGGTGTGCCAATTCGATGGGCCTTAGTGCCCATGATTTTCATTAAGTTTTATTGTGCTCTGGAGGTTCTTGTGTGATCTTCGTCAAGTGGGAGATTGTTGGAAAAGTATGCCTCAATCATCACAGGCTGAAACCTCCATTGGAGCCAAGTCGGTGTGACAATTCTTATGTCTGGCTGACTAGCAATTTGGAACATCATGTTTTGTATAGGTCACTGTGACCTAGTTTTTGTCTCACCGAAGGATCATATCACTGTGATAGGTTGCTTTTGGTGTGACCTCTTAGTGCTTGTGAGGATCTCTGGCTGATAGGCCATTCAATCATATATCGGGAAGACCTTTGGCCAAAAGGCTTTGTTCGGTGTGAAGTCCCAGTGAAAGCTAATGTCTTGCCGACAGTATGTTATGTATTGAAGTCTTCGGGATAACTAAAGGGTTCTCACTATGAAGTCCCAGTGACATTGGTGAGTCTCGCTGATGATGAGAGGTCTTCGGTGTAACATATATGTGTTCGATAAGAACTCTCGGCGAAGGTGATATGTCTTGGTGACTGTTGATGACTTCGAGGTGACATGTGTGATCTCGAAGAAACCTCTTGGCGATATTGATATGTCTTGCTGACTATTCTTTGGAGCTCGGTATAACATACAACTTCGGTATAACCCGTGGTGACTCGGCGTGAGGTCTTGGCGAAGAAAGATACTCTTGCCGAATGGAAAACTCACGTCTATGTGACTTGTGGAGCTTCGGTATGATGTCTCACTGAAAGCGATGAGTCTGGGCAATAGCGATACATGTTGAGAACATCGGTGTGAGGTCCTGGCAACATAAGGAAGTCTTAGCGATAGTCTCCTGAACTCGGTGTAACACAAGAAGGCTCGATGGGATGTCCTGGCGAGAGCGATAGTCTTGCCAAAAGGAAAACTGAAGCCGATACAAGTTGTAAGCTTGGTGAAACCTCTTGCCGATGGAAACGACTGTTGGCGACATTGATATGAAGACTTTGTGGCATTGGTGAGACACTGTTAGTGTCTCACTGAGATGCCAACAAAGTTTATTTCTTCTGACCGAGCAATGACTATCTACGTGGTTGGTATTCGGCCAATCAGAGGAGCTAAATTGGAACCGTTGGGAGACAGTTTGTTGTCACAGTTCTGTGATGAAGCTCAACAGCTAGGAATGACATGAATATAGTTTGTAATCTATGTAGTGATTCGGTTGGTTCAATCAACAGTTGTGTGTGAATAGTTCAAATTGTATCAGAGTGAATTCTATTCTGAAAAGATTGTAATTTGAAGGTTCCTGTAAAAGATTGTTCATGGTGAATGCTGCTGTAAATAGACACCAGAAAGATAAGTCTGACATTTGTATGTAATCTCCATTACTGTAATACAAAGTGATTTCTCTTGGTGTGGTGGGTTTTTCTCTAGTAAGGGTTTTCCCATGTATATCTGGTGTTCCTCTATGATTGTCAAATACTCTGTTTCTATTATCTACTTCATAGTGCATCTTAATTGAACTGAAATTGAAAAATTAAAAGTATATCTACATTCTTCTCTGAGGTTTTGACGTTAGGAGAGTTGTTTCTACATCTATCTTTCCTTACAAGTGGTATCAGAGCCTGGCCAGTTGTGTTATCCTTGTGGGTACGTTGGGTTTTTTTAGTCAATTCTATTCAGTGGAAGTCTTGTAGAGTTTGTTATTTCTGCTTACAGGTTGAGATGGCTAGCACGTCTGGAAAGTTTCAAATAGAGAAGTACAATGGCAGTAACCTTGAGTTGTGGAAACTCAAGATGGAGGATCTTTTAGTTGATCGTGATCTGTGGCTTGCCGTGTCTGGAACTAAACCTACAGGAATGAAGCAAGAAGATTGGGACCTTGCAAATAGAAATTCTAAGGGACTGATAAGGCTCTGTTTGGCAGACTCAGTTCTTCTAAATGTGCATGAGGAGAAGACTACCTCTTCTTTGTGGAAGAGACTGGCGTCTATTTATCAGGGGAAGTCCTTGGTGAATAAACTATTCCTAAGGAAGAAGCTGTATTCTTTGAGAATGTAGGAAGGAGGGTTTGTGGCTGAGTTTTTGAACGCATTTAATATGTTGATTCCTCAATTGACATCTGTTGGTGTAAAAATTGATGAAGAGGATCGATGTATGCTATTACTGTGTTCTTTTCCAAACTCTTGGGATCATCTGGTGATGGTTATTGGGAGTACAACATCCAGTTTCAAGATGGAAGATGTTGTTGGTTCTTTGTTGTCAGAAGAGATGAGAAGGAAATATTTTAAGATGGTGAAGGAAGCTCTTGCTATCAGAGGGAGACCGAAAGAGAAAGGCAAGAAGAAGGACAAGAAATCAAAATCAAAATTAGAGGGGAAATCAAAGTCTCTTGGCAAGAAGTCCAAGGTGAAATGTTGGAACTGTGGGCAACCTAGTCATGTCTGAAAGGATTGCAAAGAGGAGAAGTAGAAGAAGAAGTATTCTTCCGACAATGATTCTTCTCATAGTGATGCAGACACCTTCATTGTAGCCTTGGCTACTCAGGCATCAGATGATTTTTGGCTGATAGATTCTGGAGCATCTTTCCACATGACATCTCATAGAGAATGGTTCACAAAGTATGAAGAATATGATCATGGAAAGGTGTACTTGGAAAGTGATTCAACTTTGGAGATAGTTTGACGTGGAAGAGTCAAAATATAATTTCCTGATGGCAGAGTAAAGGGGATTAATGATGTTATGCACATACTAGGTCTGGCTCGAAATTTACTGTCTATCAGTAAGATGAATGATATTGGAGTACAAGTCACATTCTCTGGAAATGGCTGCAAGATGACTAGAGGTTCAATGGTGCTGGCTAGAGGTGCTCGAATTGGTACCCTGTACAACTGGATGCACATGTTGTTCAATGTAACAGTGTCTCTGGAAAGTCACTGAAAGCTACTCATGGAGGTAAAGAGGGAAATATCCCTAATTATGTAAACTCTATGGAAGTAAGACTTCCAATGAGAAGACTATGCTCCGCATCATAGGTTAGGCTACATAGGAGAAAAAGGTTTAAAATCATGAAGAACAAAACCTGGGTTGAGGGGCTTGAAGATTGTAATTTTGAATTGAATTCCCGTGTGAGCATTGTATATATGGAAAGCAGCACCTGTTTCTTTTATTCCATTCTCATAAATCTTCTAGTTTGCTAGATTATATTCATCGGATGTATCCGTCCATTGATGTTCCTTCTTTGTCTAAGTCAAGATACTATGTGTCGCTTATTAATGATTACTCAAAAAGAGCATTTGTATATTTTTGAAAAGTAAATCAAAAGTATTCAGTCTTTAAAGAATTTAAAACTCTTGTTGAAAATCAGACTGGTAGAAAAATAAAATGCTTAAGGACTGATAATGGCGGTGAATTATGTTCTGATGAATTTGAAAGATACTATAAAGACCATGGAATTAAAAGAAACAAGACTACACCTTATAATCCACAACAGAATGGAGTTGCAAAAAGATTCAATAGGACAGTAATGGAGAGAACGCGAAGTATGCTCAATAGTGCTGGCTTGGAGGAGAAATTTTGGACTAAGGCTATTCCTGATGTTACCTAATAAATCATTCTCCAAATTCTTCTCTTGTTGAGAAAACACCTTTGGAAGCATGGTCTGATAAGAAGCCCTCTCTTAGACATGTTCGTGTTTTTGGTTGTGAGGCATATGCTCATGTGCCGGATGAAAAGATCTAAACTGGAGAACAAGGCTGTCAAATGTATTTTTATTGGCTATAGTGTTGTCATAAAAGGATACAAGCTTTGGAATCCTCGATACAGAAGGTTGTAGAGCATATGCATGTAATCTTCATGAGCTGAAACCTTCCACTTTGATTTGCACGAGACAAAGTCAAAAACAATAAGGATGTAGCTTTCATTCCTCCTACACCGAGAAAGAGGAATCTGCAAAATGTACCTAAAACTAAGGAGAGTTCAAGTAGTTCTAGTTCAAGAAGAAGAAGAACCTCACCAGCGAGGAGGTCAACTCGTGAAAGAAAGCAACCGATAGGTATGGGTTCTTTGATTGATTCTACTTGTGCCTATGCTTTTATTTCTAGTAATCGATGAGCCTAGGACTCAGAAGGAGGCATTTAAATGTCCGATAGACTCTTGGTTGGAAGCCATGAATGAAGAGATGGCATCATTAGAAAGAATGAAACCTAGAGTCTGGTGCCCTTGCCTAAAGGTAAAAGGTGTTGGCTGCAAATGGGTATTTAAGAAGAAAGATTGGTCTAGATGGCAGTGTAGAAAAGTACAAGGTGAGACTGGTTGCAAAGGGTTATTCCCAAGTAGAGGGAATGATTATGGGGAAATATTTTCTCCTATAGCAAAGCTGACATCTATCAGATTTCTTTTGTCACTTGCAACAGCATATGACTTAGAGGTCAAATCAGATGGATGTGAAGACAACATTTCTTCATGGTGATCTTGAAGAAGAAATCTATGTCCCAGCCTGAGCACTTTGTTGAGAAAGGTAAAGAAAAACTGGTATGCAAATTAAAGAAGTCTCTGTATGGGTTAAAGCAGTCACCTAGAATGTGGTACCATAAATTTGATACTTTTGTATTGTCTTTGGGATTTGTGAGATCAAAATCAAATCACTGTGTATATTATAAAGTTGAAAGTGATCAAGTACTTATTATTGCTCTCTATGTTGATGATATGATGTTCATAGGTAATAGTAAGCTAATGATTTATGATCTTAAGTCTTAGTTGTCTGCTAAGTTCGAAATGAAAGATCTTGGTGTAGCAAGGTATATTCTAGGGATGGAGATAATCAGGGATAGGAAGAATATAAAACTATGGCTCAGTCAGATTAAGTATATCAGGACTATTCTTGAGAGATTTTGTGTGAATGATTGCAAATAGCTAGTGGTTCCAGTCTTGCAGGGAATGAAACTATCTGTTGAGGACTATCCAAAATCTCCTACTGAGATGGAGGACATGACCAGTGTACCCTATGCTAGTGTGGTTGGCAGTCTCATGTATACAATGGTCTGTACAAGGCCAGACATTTCCCAAGCAGCAGGAGTTCTTAGTCAATTTATGGAAAATCCTGGAAGGATACATTGGGATGCTGTGAAGAGAGTGTTTAGATATTTGAAGGGAACTTCAGATTTTGCTTTGTGTTACCATGGGAACTTGGTTGAATCATAGAGGACTCTCAGCATTCGTGGATATGTAGATTCTGATTGGGCAGGGGACATTGACAGCAGGAGGTCCACCAGTGGATACATTTTCATGTTGAATGGTGGTGCAGTGAGTTGGATGAGCAAGCAGCAGGCTATAGTCACTTTGTCCACTATAGAGGCTGAATACATGGTAGCTACTCATGCTTGTAAAGAATCAATTTGGTTGAAACGTTTGTGTTCCAACATTGGTTTTGATGCAGGGGAAATAACTATTTTCTATGATAGTCAGAGTGCAATTTTTCTAGAAAAGAATCCAACTTTCCATGCCAGGATGAAACATACTGATGTACAGTACCACTTTGTATGAGATATGGTGGAGGATGGAAAGGTTAGTTTGGAAAAGGTTGATACTCTGGAGAATGTTGCAGATTCATTGATGAAGCCAGTGAGCATAGACAAGTTTAGGTGGTGTTCCAGTTTGATGGGCCTTAGTGCTCATGATTTTCATTAAGTTTTATTGTGCTCTGGAGGTGCCTGTGTGATCTTCATCAAGTGGGAGGTTGTTGGAAAAGTATGCCTCAATCATCACAGGCTGAAACCTCCATTGGAGCCAAGTTAGTGTGACAGTTCTTATGTCTGGCTGACTAGCAATTTGGAACATCATGTTTTGTACAAGTCACTGTGACCTAGTTTTTGTCTCACCGAAGGATCATATCGCTGTGATAGGTTGCTTTTGGTGTAACCTCTTAGCGACTGTGAAGATCTCTGGCTGATAGGCCATTCAATCATATATCAGGAAGACCTTTGGCCAAAAGGCTTTGTTCGGTGTGAAGTCCCAGTGAAAGCTAATGTCTTGCTGACAGTATGTTATGTATTGAAGTCTTTGGGATAACTAAAGGGTTCTCGCTATGAAGTCCCAGCAACATTGGTGAGTCTCGCCGATGATGAGAGGTCTTCAGTGTAACATATATGTGTTCGATAAGAACTCTCAGCGGAGGTGATATGTCTTGGCGAATGTTGATGACTTCAGGGTGACATGTGTGATCTCGGAGAAACCTCTTGGCAATATTGATATGTCTTGCCGACTATTCTTTGGAGCTCGGTATAACATACAACTTCGGTATAACCTATGGTGACTCAACGTGAGGTCTTGGCGAAGAACGATACTCTTGCCGAATGGAAAACTCACGTCTATGTGACTTGTGGAGCTTCGATATGATGTCTCACCGAAAGCGATGAGTCTGGGTGATAGTGATACATGTTGAGAACGTCGTTGTGAGGTCTTGGCGACATAAGGAAGTCTTAGCGATAGTCTCCTGAACTCGGTGTAACACAAGAAGGCTCGTTGGGATGTCTTGGCGAGAGCGATAGTCTTGCCAAAAGGAAAACTGAAGCCGATACAAGTTGTAAGCTCAGTGAAACCTCTTATCGATGGAAATGACTCTTGGCGACATCGATATGAAGACTTTGTGGCATTGGCGAGACACTATTAGTGTCTCACCGAGATGCCAACAAATTTTGTTTCTTCTGACCGAGCGATGACTGTCTACGTGGCTAGTATTCAGTCAATCAGAGGAGCTGAATTGGAACTGTTGGGAGACATCTCGTTGTGATAGTTCAGTGAGGAAGCTCAATAGCCAAGAATGACATGAATATAGTTTGTAATCTCTATAGTGATTCAGTTGGTTTGATCAATAGTTGTGTGTGAATAGTTCGAATTGTATCAGAGTGAATTCTATTCTGAAAAGATTGTAATTTGAAGGTTCTTGTACAAGATTTTTCATGGTGAATGTTGTTGTAAACAGACACCAGAAAGATAAGTCTGACATTTGTATGTAATCTCCATTACTGTAATACAAAGTGATTTCTCTTGGTGTGGTGGGTTTTTCTCGCGTAAGGGTTTTCCCATGTATATTTGGTGTTCCTGTGTGATTTTCAAATACTCTGTTTCTATTATCTACTTCATAGTGCATCTTAATTGAACTGAAATTGAAAAATTAAAAGTATATCTACATTCTTCTCTAACATTTTGACGTTAGGAGAGTTGTTTTCGCATCTAGCTTTCCTTACAGTACTCTTTTTGTCATCTACACATCCAGCCCAATTTGCATCTTTATAAGCACTTAATGTAAAGTCAGTATCCCTAGGATACCATAACCCATAATTTAGAGTGTCATTCAAATATCTAAATATTCTTTTAACAGCAACATTTGTTTCCTTAGGATCTCCTTGAAATCTAGCCATAAGACAAACTGCATGCATAATATCTAATCTAGTAACAGTCAAATACAACAGTCCGCTAATCTTAGATCTATACTTTCTTTGATCAGCCTTAGGTTAAACATAATCTTTTCCCAATTTGCAACTAGCCACCATAGGAGTACATACCAGTTTGGAACCATCCATCCCAAACTTCTTCAACATCTCTCTTACATACTTAGACTGTGAAATAAAAATTCCTTTCTCTTTTTGATTAATTTGCAACCCAATAAATAAATTCATCTCTCCAAACATAGACATTTCTTTTTTTTTTTGCATATCTTCCATAAACAACTTGCACATAGTTTCATTTCCTCCAAAAATTATGTCAACAACATATACAACTACAATCAATATTTTGTCATTTTCAAACTTAAAATACAGATTACTATATGTCATACCTTTTTTCAAGCTTTGCTAAATAAAATACCTGTCTAATCTTGCATACCAATCTCTAGGAGCTTGCTTCAATCCATATAAATCTTTCTTCAATTTGCACACCATATTCGGTTGATCTGACAACTGAAATCCTTCTAGTTATTCCATGTACAGCTCTTCTTCTAGCTCACCATTCAAAACTTTAGACTCAACATCCATCTGATAGACCTTGAAATATTTATGAGTAGCAAATTCTAAGAAAATCCTTATAGCTTCCATTCTTTACACTGGAGCAAAATTCTCTTGAAAATCTATGCCTTCTACTTGTGAGTAGCCTTTACACACAAGCCTTGCTTTGTTTCTAACCACTTCTCCATTCTCATTCAGTTTATTTCTGAATACCCAATTTGATCCAATAATGTTTTTATCTGTCGATCTTGGGACCAATTCCCAAGTTTTATTCTTCTTAATCAGCTTCCATCCAATGTTCATCTTTACATGCTTCACTTACAGTCTTCGGTTCAATGTCAGAAAATAAATCCAGATTTACTTCAACAACTTTGATTCTTCTCAATACTCATTTTGTCTTATCTCCAATGATTTGACTTTCTGAATGATTCTTCTATACATATCTAGGTGTCTTAGGGGACACCATCGGAGCTTTTTCTTCTCTTTCATTTTCTTCATTCTGCTTCTCTTGTTCACCCCTTTCTTGTTCTTCCACAATTTATTCAATTCTTACAAAATCAGGTTCATCAGATACATATCCATCAATGCCAATTGAATTCTTCATTGTTTCATCAACCTTAACATTTTCACTTTCTACAATATTTCTCATTCTTTTATTGAAACATTTGTAGGCTTTCCTTTTAGTAGAATATCCAAGAAAAATTCCTTCATCACTTCTTTCACCAAACTTTCCTAAAGTTTCTTCACCTCTTCTGATATAACATTTTCTTCCAAATACCTTGAAATACTTAACAGTAGGAATTCTTCCAAACCATAGCTCATAGGGGGTCGTTTAACTATTTGATATTTATTGAACTCGATTCAATACATATAAACTAGTATGAACAACTTCTCTCCAGTAGATTTCCAATAAACCAGCCTCTTGAGCTATTATGTTCTTTCTTTCAACAACTTTGGATTCTACGAAGGAGTTGTTGGAGCAGATAATTGTCTCTTTATTTCATGCACTTCACAAAACATATTAAACTCATGGGAGGTGAATTCTCCACCTTTGTTATACATTAAGCATTTTATCCTAAAATTCAATTCATTTTCAACTATAGCTTTGAATGTCTTGAATCTATCTAATGCATCTGATTTCTCTCTAACAAATGTAACCCATGTATATCTAGAATAATCATCAATCAAAATCATAAAGTACCTTTCACCTTGTAGACTTCTCAATCTTGTAGGACCATAGAGATCTGTATGAATTAAATCCAGTAGCCAGTTGTAGATTGTTACTTTGATCTGTAACGACTTCTAGCTTGCTTTTGAAACTGACAATTCCTGCAAATAGCATTGACAAACTTTGTAATCCTTGGTAAATCTCTCATGGGCGAAACTTGAAAGGAAAATTGCATCCATTGTATGAAAATTTCCGCATAACCCAAAAGAGATAACAATGCAAATAAGTGATTAGAATCCACATGCAAGATAATAGACAACATACCCATCAAATTTGACACAAGATATACCCTGGGAAAACACTCAAGAGGAAAAAACGTAGCCTCCAAAAGAATCCATAATCCATCATATTAATCATCCATGAAGAAAATACAAGGGTTACAATGAACACTTCTAATGCATTCACATGTGTCCAAGCATGAATCCACACATCCCATGCCATGCTTCACAAGTGCACTCTCAAGAAGACTCAATAATGACAACCAAACCACTCAATCAACCTAAACCACTACACATGTTTTCTTTTATTGACACAAGCTCACACATAATACAACTAGTGGTAAGGTGAACCATGTACCACAAACCCATGTGAATACAAAACCACTAACCCCTTATTTAATATTGGGTACTAAGACATCACATTATTTAATATTTCCCAAATATTAAATTATTATCACATGTCTCCCACACAAATAATAATAATAATACAATGTTACAATACAACATCAAGTGGACCAAAAATAATTACCTAGTGTGATTAACAACAACACCAAGGTGTATCACAACTAAATAATTATTTAATTACAATAATATAATAAATCAATTCATGCAATGGTGTACAACACCATATCTCAACATTTTCTCACTTGTTGTATACATTGCATAAGGGATCAATGCATGAAATACATCATCATAGCCATCCATGAAACAACATGAATTTGTAACATGCTCTTGTGATCCATCAAGATACCTACAATAAGAGTAAAGTGACCACCATCTCAAGCAAAAACTCCTCTCATCCTCCAACATGCAACCTATGGAATAAAAGGAACATGCCAAGGTGAAGATGCACCAATCCATGAGCACAAGCATCAAATCCAAGTGATAACAAAGGCTCTAACCAAGCTATTGTCAAATGAAAAAGCCACACGATCAGAAATAGCATTCATAACACATGATAATACATCCAACCATCCATACCTCCAAGGTATCAATACATTAGTAAACCCATGCCAAGAACATATGCAACTTGTAAACTACAACCAAAAGCTCCAGGCTCTATAAAACCTGTCAATGAAGAACATATATATCTAGGAACTCCCACTGCATAGGTAATTTCAAAGCATTTCAAGTCTACCAATCAACACTATACATCAAGGTGTGATAAGTAAATGAAAGCATGAAGTACCAAGAACAATAACAATGATCCAAACATGTAACCCAAGAAGTTGCATAATCTCTCACATCTTGTCACTATCCTCCCCAAAAGCACATGTACATGAACATCCAAGAGAAATCATGAAGAAAGAAACCTATAAACCAAAGTATCCTCCTAACAACACTTTAAAAGTGTACTATTGTGTCAAGTATGACTTTCCTAAATAACCCCAAAAGAAAAGCCTCAACAACATCCATAACACCCAATCTCATAGATCAAGTATAAAATATGAATCAATATAATAATGTCAACATGGATTTAAGCCTCTCTAATCAAGAGGATCAAATTCATAGTAACTATCCCCATTATTGGAAATCACCCCATAAACCATCTCCTAACAATCCTCATCAAAGAATTATATCATAAATTCAAATGCACAAGGAGATAACCATGCCATAACATCCCTCAAAATGAGTCCTCAAGAACTAACTATCCATAGATCAATATCCATATCTATGAAAGATAAATCATATAAACTCATGCTAAACAATCCTCAAATGAGTATCCATAATCAACCACCATGAATCAACTCAATCCCATGAGAAATTAAAGCACAAAACATAACACATCTGAAAGATATAATGGTAAAATACCTCTCAAATCATAAATTGTCGAGTAGACCAAGAGTGGGGAATGAGAATTCTCCTCCAAGATAACCAATTCATCATGAATCACTCCAAGAACAATCTCCTCTATCATTCTATAATGAACTCATGTCCATATCCAGGTGACAGTCCCTCGGTCTTCCTGTTGAAACCTCCAAAGAGTAACCATCTCAAGAAAATGTCCCTAGTCACAAGAGAATTGCAACCATCACCTAAGTATCCAAGTATCCATGAGTACCTATAACCAATCAATCCATGCTAAACTCCAAATGCAACATAACACCATCATGAAGTAATCAAGCAAATGATCAATGTACCCAATACAAAGAGAACTACCACGATCAATGTCAAAGCTCCAATCATGAATTAGGAACATAAACATGACAACATGATCTAACCATCTCTCCTAGGAGATCACATGTAGCAAAACATATATATAAACACCCTAGTCTCAAGAGAACAAGTACCATTCCAAACTCTAAGTGCACATCAAGAGTAAACCATGACATAATACCAAACACTCTAAACCAAGAATGCATATCTCCGATCACATGAAGATAATCACACGAATGATGCATCCATGTCACTGCCAACAACTCCCACTAAACCGTGATATGAGTTACACATGGCATCATGAAAACCATCCTCTCCATGAAGATCATCTAGGTTTGGATACACTCGACTGCAATATCAATAACATACAAGTGAAACCAACATCTCCAAGCCAAGAAGATACCTACAACCTCCAAACCATCTTAAACATATCCATCACTTCCAAGCCATCACTGTCAAAATCTCCCACTGAAAGAGTATACCCAATGAATGTAACAAGCTGTCATGACATCGTGATAACAATATCCTAATGAAGATCAACCAAGAATTCCCTCACACAATCAAAGAACTCAAATGCAACATGAGTGCCTCAATATCATCAACATATACAACCAATAACCTACAAGCATGACATTAATGACAACAATAATGAATTGATAACCAATTGACCAGTTGGCATCAATGAAAAACCTTCATTATTTTCTATTCTTGCAAAAATATCCCCCTTTGTCATTGATGGCAACACATGATGTGAAAAACCATCCAAGATAACATACTAGCTCTGAATACATTTCTCAAAAAAAATCTTTCTGTTCTCCCCCTTAGTAGATAATATTTTTCTCATTCGTCCTCTCTTTTTTTTTCACATTCTTCCTCTCCCCCTTTGATATCAATGGTAAAGGAAAAAGATATTTTACATTGATTTCCCCTTTGAAATAGAAAACATAATACTCATACAATGACAACACATGACACTTCTTGCTCCCCCTAAGAGGTAGCCACCAACACATCAGTCCAAAAGAAGGATAGATCCATAGATCCACCAAACTGATGCATCTCCATATGCATATAGTTTAAGAAATGAGATACAATGACCCCTAACTTCTCTCGAAGATACTCAAAAGTATCTTTAGGAAGAGCCTTCATAAATATATCAGCAATATGACCCTTCGTAGAGATATACTCAAGCTTTACTTCATTCTCCACAACCTTCTCTCTCAAGAAATGATACATGATAGATATATGCTTTGTCCTCGAGTGCATCACTGGATTCTTTGAAATGTTAATTGCACTTGTGTTATCAAAAGATAGAAATAGGATCATCAAATACCACTGTTATATCTTTCAATGTCTAGTTCATCCATAGAACTTGTGTACAGCAAGATGCAATAGCAATATACTCAGCTTCAGTAGTAGACAAGGGAACTAAATCTTTCTTTTTACTCAACCATGCCACCAATTTTCAACCAAGAAACAATGCACCACCACTTGTACTCTTTCTATCATCTACACATCCAACCCAATTTGCATTTGTATAAGCATGTAATGTAAAGTCAGTATCCCTAGGATACCATAACCCATAATTCAGAGTGCCATTC
The DNA here is from genome assembly GCA_007258455.2 of Sequoia sempervirens. Taxonomy (NCBI): domain Eukaryota; kingdom Viridiplantae; phylum Streptophyta; class Pinopsida; order Cupressales; family Cupressaceae; genus Sequoia; species Sequoia sempervirens. The sequence continues at coordinate 31,394,033 of VDFB02109042.1, forward strand.
AAATATCTAAATATTATTTTAACATGTTTTTCCTTAGATCTTCTTGAAATCTAGCCACAAGAAAAACCGCATGCATAATATCCAACCTAGTAATAGTCAAATACAACAGTCCACCAATCTTAGATCTATACTTTCTTTGATCAACCTTAGGTGAATCATCTTTTCCAAATTTACAACCAGCCACCATAGGAGTGCATACCAGTTTAGAACCATCCATCCTAAACTTCTTCAACATCTATCTCACATTCTTAGACTGTGAAATAAAAATTCATTTTTTTGTTTGATTAAATTGAAACCCAATAAAGAAATTCATCTCTCCAAACATAGACATTTCAATTTTTTTATGCATCTCTTCTGTAAACAACTTGCACATTGTTTCATTTCCTCCAAAAATTATGTCATCAACATATACAACTACAATAAAGATTTTGTCATTTTCAATCTTAGAATACAAATTACTATTTGTCATACACTTTTTGAAGCTTTGTTAAATCAAATACCTATCTAACCTTGCATACCAAGCTCTAGGAGCTTACTTCAATCCATATAAATCTTTCTTCAATCTGCACACCATATTCGGTTGATCTAACAACTTAAATCCTTCTGGTTGTTCCATGTAGACCTCTTCTTCTAGCTCACCATTCAAAAATGTAGACTCAACATCCATCTAATAGACCTTGAAATATTTATGAGTAGAAAATGCTAAGAACATCCTTATAGCTTCCATTCTTTCCACCAGAGCAAAATTCTCCTAAAAATCTATGCCTTCTACTTGTGAGTAGCCTTTACACACAAGCCCTGCTTTACTTCTAACCACTTCTCCATTCTCATTCAATTTATTTTTGAATACCCACTTTGATCCAATAATGTTTTTATATGTCAGTCTTGGGACCAATTCCCAAGTTTTATTCTTCTCAATCTGCATAAGTTCTTATTTCACAACTTCCACCCAATGTTCATCTTTACATGCTTCACTTACAGTCTTTGGTTCAATCTCAGAAAATAAACACAGATTTACTTCAACAATAGCTCTACTTCTTGTCAATATTCCTTTTGTATTATCTCCAATGATCTAACTTTATGAATGATTCTTCTGCACATATCTAGGTGTCTTAGGGGATGCCACCAAAGATTTTTATTCTCTTTCATTTTATTCATTTTTCTTCACTTTCTCACCCCTTTCCTATTCTTCCACAATTTATTCAATTCTTACACAATTAGGTTCATCAGATACATATCCATCAATTTCAATTGAATTCTTCATTGTTTCATCAACCTTAACATTTGCACTTTCTACAATCTTTCTCAGTCTTTTATTGAAAAATTTGTAGGCTTTGATTTTAGTCGAATATCCAAGAAAATTCCTTCATCACTTCTTGCATCAAACTTTCGTAAAGTCTCTTCATCTCTTCTGATATAACATTTTCTTCAAATACCTTGAAATACTTAACAGTAGGAAATCTTCCAAACCATAGCTCATAGGGGGTCTTTTTACTGTTTAATATTTATTGAACTCGATTGAATACATAAAAACTAGTATGAATAGCTTCTCTCTAGTAGACTTGCGGTAAACCAACCTCAATAATCATTGATCTAGTAGCCTCTTGAACTATTATGTTCTTTCTTTCAACAACTTCATTCTACTGAGGAGTTCTCAAACCAAATAACTATCTCTTTATTCCATGCACTTCACAAAACATATTAAACTCATGGGAGGTGAATTCTCCACCTCTGTAAGACCTTAAGAATTTTATCCTAAAATTCACTTCAATTTGAACTATAGATTTTAATGTCTTGAATCTATCTAATGCATCTAATTTCTCTCTAAGAAATGCAACCCATGCATATCTAGAATAATCATCACTCAAAAGCATAAAGTACCTTTCACCTTGTAGACTTCTCACTCCTGTAGGACCACAGAGATTTGTATGAATTAAATCTAGTAGTCCAGTTGTAGATTGTTCCTTTGATCTGTAATGGCTTCTAGCTTGCTTCCCAAACTGACAATTCCTGCAAATAGCATTGACAAACTTTGTAATACTTGGTAAATCTCTCACAACATAAACTTGTAAGGAAACTTGCAGCCAATGTATGAAAATTTCCGCATAACCCAAAAGAGATAACAATGCAAATAAGTGATCAAAACCCACATGCAGGAGAATAGACAACATACCCATCAAATTTGACACAAGATATACCCTGGAAAATCCCTCAAGAGGAAAAAACCCAGCCTCCAAAAGCATCCATACTCCATCATATTAATCATCCATGAAGCAAATACCAGAGTTACAATGAACACCTCTAAAGCATCAAGCCCTCCAATGCATTCCCATATATCCAAGCATGAATCAACACATCCCATGCCATGCTTCACATGTGCACTCTCAAGAAGAATCAATAATGACAACCAAACCACTCAGCCAACCTAAACACTACACATGTATTTGCTTTTATAGACAGAAGCTCACACATAATACAACTAGTGGTAAGGTGAAACCATGTACCACAAAACCATGTGAGTACAAAACCACTAACCCAATATTTAATATTGGGTACTAAGACATCACATTATTTAATATTTCCCAAATATTAAATTATTATCACATGTCTCCCACACAAATAATAATAATACAATGTTATAATACAGCATCAAGTGGACCCCAAATAATTACCTAGTGTGATTAAGAACACCACAAGGGTGTATCACAACTAAATAATTATTTCATTACAATAATATAATAAATCAATTTATGCAATGGTGTACAACACCATATCCCAACATTCTCCCACTTGTTGTATACATTGCATAAGGGATCAATGCGTGAAATACATCATCATAACCATCCATGAAACCACGTGAATTTGTAACATACTCTTGTGATCCATCAAGATACCTACAATAAGATCAAAGTGACCACCTCCTCAAGCAAGAACTCCTCTCATCCTCCAACATGCCACCTATGGAAGAAAAGGAACATGCCAAGGTGAAGATGCACCAATCCATGAGCACAAGCATCAAATCCAAGTGATAACAAAGGCTATAATCAAGATGTTGTCTACTAAAAATCCCACACAATCAGAAATAGCATCCATAACACATGCTAATACATCCAACCATCCATACCTCCAAGGTATCAATACATTAGTAAACCCATGCAAGAACATATGCAACCTATAAACTGCACCACAAGCTCCCTGTATAAAACCTGTCATTGAAGAACATGCATTACTAGGAACTCCTACTACATAGGTAATGTCAGAGCATATCAAGTCTACCAATCAACATTATACATCAAGGTGTTATAAGTAAATGAAAGCATGAAGTACACCAAGAACAATAACAATGATCCAAACATGTAACCCAAGAAGTTGCATAATCTCTCACAACATGTTGCCACTATCCTCCCCAAAAGCACATGTACATGAACATCCAAGAGAAACCATGAAGAGAGAAACTTGTAAACCATAATTTCCTCCTACCAACACCTCAAAATTGTACTATTGTGTCAAGTATGATCTCCTAAATAACCCCAAAAGGAAAGCCTCAACAACAGCCATAACACCCAAACTCATAGATCAAATACAACATATGAATCAATATAATAATGCCAACATGGATGTAAGCCTCTCTAATCAAGAAGATAAAATTCATAGTAACCATCCCCATAACTGGAAATCACCCCATAAACCATCTCCTAATAATCCTCATCAAAGAATGATATCATAAACTCAAATGCACAAGGAGATAACCATGCCATAACACCCCTCAAAATGAATCCTCCAGAACTCACTATCCATAGCTCAAGATCCATATCTATGAAAGGTAAATCATATAAACTCATGCTAAACAATCCTCAAATGAGTATCCATAATCAACCACCATGAATCAACTCAATCCCATGAGAAATCAAAGCACAAAACATAACACATCTGAAAGATATAATGGGAAAATACCTCTCAAATCATAAACTATCAAGTAGACCAAGAGTGGGGAATGAGAATTCTCCTCCAAGATAACAAATCCATAATGACTCACTCCAAGAAAAATATCCTCTATGGTTCTATAATGAACTCCAAGAACAATCTCCTCTATCGGTCTATAATGAACTCATGTCCATATCTTGGTGACAGTCCCTCGGTCTTCCTACTGAAACCTCCAAAGATTAACCATATCACGGAAAATGTCTCTAGTCACTAGAGAATTGCAACCATCACCTAAGTCTCCAAGTATCAATGAGTACCTATAACCAATCAATCCATGCCAAACTCCAAATGAAACATAACACCATTGTGAAGTAATCAAGCAAATGATCAATGTACCCAATACAAAGAGAACTACCACAATCAATTTCAAAGCTTCAATCATGAATCAAGAACATAAACATGACAACATGATCTTACCATCTCCTCCTAGGAGATCACATGCACTAAAACATATATACAAACATCCTAGTCTCAAGAGAACAAGTACCATGCCAAACTCTAAGTGCACATCAAGAGTAAACCATGACATAATACCAAACACTCTAAACCAAGAATACATATCTCCAATCGCATGAAGATAATCATACTAATGATGCATCCACATCACTACCAATAACTCCCACGAACCGTGATATGAGTTACAAATGGCATCATGACAACCATCTTCTCCATGAAGATCATCTAGGTTTGCACACACTCAACTACAATATCAGTAACATACAAGTAAAACCAACATCTCCAAGCCAAGAAGATACCTACAACTGCCAAACCATCATAAACATATCCATTATCGCCAAACCATCACTGTCAAAAGCTCCCACTAAAAGAGTATAACCAATGAATGTAACAAGCTATCATGACATCGTGATAATAATATCCTAATGAAGATCAACCAAGAATTCCCTCACACAATCAAAGAACTCAATTGCAACATGAGCTCTTCAATAAGAAAGAAAAGTAAACCATGATCCTCATACCAAGAAGTTTCACTGAAACAACGTGAATCAGGAACCATTCCAACACCACCAACAATGCACCTACATAAACCATCATGACATTCCAAAGTCTCTAAAGCACAAGAAACATCCATGACACCATGATCACCACCAAATGAACCAACAACACAACCCAACTATGTCCACATATCTACATAATATAGTCAACTACATAGGCCTCACATCATGACTATTCCTGGTAATACCATCTCACCTCCTCAACATAACATCAAAACCAGCAAACCAGGTGACTAAGCCAAGCCACCAAAACTAAAGATGCATCAATACTGAAATATCTATGGGCATAGAAAACCCATTTCCAAGTCATAGGTGCAACAAGTATAGACTGCCTACGATGCTACACAACTTGCAGATACAACAATGAAGCATACAAATCCAACCAAACTAATAACCATGTCAAAAAGAGAGTAATATGAGATGTAAAACGGAGCATACAATGAATACAACATCAAATCTCCTAGATCCGGCAATCCATAAGCTCATAGTATCACCATAGTCAAAGAAACCCATAAATAGCTCAAGATAGAATATCAGCAAATAAATCATATCAAAACAACTCCAAACCTAATCCACTATGTAGTACTCTGAAAAAAAATTCCATTGACTAAATTTGTAGTCAAAAATCCAACTTCATATGTACCCGATATCACCTCTTGAAGCTCAAATAGAACACCTAACTTCTACCAAGAAAAACATTGTCAAAAGTGAAAAATCTAGAAAAATAGCTAGCACCAGAATGTAGGGCTTCGAGTCACCTTTCCAACGAGTCCAAGATGAGCAAAAAAGGACCACCTAGGAAAAAGTTATGCCCCTCAAAAGAAAAAGTCTAGTTTGCATGTGAGGCAAAAAAAATTAGCCACACTTGGTGGTTGGGCGGCGGCTCCACCCGTGCGGCACCACCCACCTAGTGGTGGACCCAAAATTGCATTTAAATCCATTTAAATTTCCAAGCATTTAAAAAATTTGTCAGGCCCTTTTATTAAAATTGATGGGTGGAATTTATTTAAATGGCGGGTATTATTTTAAATGTTCTTGAAATTTTAAAAAATAAAAATTAAAAACTTTAGTTTTCAATGGGCATTTTTAAGAAATTTGTCGGCGGTTGTCCTGTCGGTTGGCAGGCCACCAACTGTAAGAGTCAACGGCGTACATCGTCCATCCCTACCAGTGGTGTACTGCCGATGGTAGTGCCACAGGTGATGTATAGGCGGGTGGGGGGTCTGACCCCCCCACCAAACATTTTATATATATTTTTTTTAGACTTTATTAAAGTCGACAGGGTTTATAAATAGACCTTTTGATTTTTAATTTATTTTTAATTTATTTTTGCAGGGACCTTTTATGCCGACATATTTTTGATAGAGCAATATTTTTTTATTTTTTTATTTTTTGAGTACAATATTGATGGGTCTACAACTGCAAAATAGGGAATTTTACAAAGAAAAATTTATATTTTTTCTAGTAACCAAAATAGGGAAAATTATATATCAAAATTTGTCTCTCAGCCAACTTAAATCCAACCATGAGGTCATTTGTGAAATTTCCCCCACAAAACCCCCATTTGAATGCACAACCAAGAAACCCTATTTTTCCCTAATTTTTCCACACCCCAAATCTACAAACAACCCATCATAACAACAAACCCAAAACCCTTAGATCTGAAATAAACAACCTACAAAACCCTCATATATTTCCTTATCTTTCATTCTCTCATGCATTTCATAGATTCAAACTACATGCAATATTTTCTCAAACTAGGGTTATAACAAAAAATCTCGAACCATGAAAGCTCTGATACCACTTGTAAGGAAAATTGTAGCCATTGTATGACAATTTCCACATAACCCAAAAGATATAACAATATAAATAAGTGATTAGAATCCACATGCAAGAGAATCGACAACATACCCATCAAATCTGACACAAGATACACCCAGGGAAAATCCTCAAGAGGGAAAAACCTAGCCTCCAAAAGAATCCATACTCCATCATAATAATCAGCCATAAAGCAAATACAAGAGTTACAATGAACACCTCTGAAGCATCAAGCCCTCCAATGCATTCCCATGTGTCCAAGCATGAATCCACACATCTCATGCTATGCTTCACAAATGCACTCTCAAGAAGACTCAATAATGACAACCAAACCACTCAATCAACCTAAACCACTACACATGTGTTTTCTTTTATTGACACAAGCTCACACATAATACAACTAGTGGTAAGGTGAAACCATGTACCTCAAAACCATGTGAATACAAAAACACTAACCCCTTATTTAACATTGGGTACTAAGACATCACATTATTTAATATTTCCCTAATATTAAATTATTATCACATGTCTCCCACACAAATAATAATAATACAATGTTACAATACAACATCAAGTGGACCAAAAATAATTACCTAGTGTGATTAACACCACCACCAAGTTGTGTCACAACTAAATAAATATTTAATTACAATAATATAATAAATCAATTTATGCAATGGTGTACAACACCGTATCCAAACAGAGCTGCACTAATCCTCACCAAATTATCAAAATTTATGTGACTCATTCTCTGATGCCATAAGCAATTGTCATTGATCTGAGTCATAAAGCATCATCCATCAACACCTTTAAGTTGATAGATATTTCCTTCATATTTAGCAATCACTATTTTGGATCCTTTTCTAATCTAACATCTCTCATCTGTTAAACAGGTGCAGGATAACTAAGAGGGGGGGTGAATTAGTTGTCACACAAATTAAAACTTAAAACTTTATCACTTATCAAATCTTCAACCACACTATTCTATTATTAAATATGAGCATGAAACATAAATAAAAAAAGGCAAATCAACACAATGAACACCATATTTTTACGTGGAAAACCCAATAAGGGAGAAACCACGGTGAGGGATAACTCACACTATATAGTATTTTTAAAAATGGCTCACTACCAAAAGAAGGACTCGCTATCCAAGTACAAAGGCTCACTGCCTACAAAAAGGACTCACTGTCCAACAAGGAGGCTCACTACCTCCACAAGATTATACAAAAATAGAGTAAGGCTTTACAGCCCAAAAAATGAACTACAAAGATGCACCTATCATGTGCTGATACAGTTCCGGTGATGCTCAGTATTCATACTTTACACCCTTCATTCTTCACTCATCAACTGTTGTCTTTTTTATCACACCTTCACATTCATTTCTCGCTCACACACACACCCTTTTTCGCATAACTTCCATTCATCTATGAATAGTTCACCATACATACATATATATATATATATATATATATATATATATATATATATCTGATCACCATCGTTAGCATCAATTAGGTCAACCTAATTAGATGCAATTTATTATAAAAGATATCAATTTTCAGCTTCACAAAATATTTTCAAAATGTAGCATGATACAATATGTCGGCCTGGACCACACAATAGATCACAGTTAAGATTTTCATATCATATCAAAATTATCTTAATAAGTCAACCAGGAATAGTATTCAATGCAACCAATAGAATATTGGCACTTCATTATACAAACACAAGAATATGAAATAGCATGACTTTAACACCCATAAGTAGTTTCCCAAAATCGCAATCAACAATTGTCAACTGTGGAGAAATGCAGAGTAGAATACCGAAGGGACAACCAAAAATACCAGATCAGCCACCAGAGAAGATAAGATAGTCATATGCACCAGTTTAGAGTACCATACCAAACTACCAACATGGTGACATCAATGACAACAAATAGATAACCTACTCATTCTTCCAACAATCTCCCCCTTTTTCATTGATGGCAACATGTAAACAAAATTCTCCAACTCCAATCTCTCCCCCTTTGACATAAATGGAAAAGGGCACCCAAAAGCAAGTGTAGACATGGTGACATCAAAATTTTAAAAGATTTCAAAAAAATTCAAAATTTCCAACAGACCAGAGCTTTTAAGCAAACAGAAATTAAGTGAAGATGACATTCTTTACCTGGAAAACCTTCTTATACCTTTCTTTGAGAACTGGATGCAACTTATTCCAGTTAAAATCATCAAAATCCATCTTAGTGCATGTATTTTCCAATAATCCCAACAAAGTAAAAGAGGGTGACCAATCTTCAACAGAACATTATTTCTCAACATCTTCAACATCAATAAGAATTTCAGAAAGATGTTCTAACCGAACTTCAGCAATTTCTTTAAGGAGCCAGAAGGTCTTTGTCACATCATCTCTCTATCTTTGTGTAATGATTAGTTCATCATGTAGTTCCCCAACTCTTATCCTTTTCTTCCCTTCTTTATCTTCAAATATATTAAAATTATTTCCAATGTTGTTCACCTCTGCTTTAATCGCTTCAATTCTGCTTCTGAAATTATCTACAGCTGCAGGCCACCGAAGACAATACTTGTAAACATCTAAAATTTCTTTAACACACTTCTTTATTTCCACAATCAATCCAAACAATCTCTGCATAGCCTTTTTACATCTCCTTTCAACCAAGATTTCCATCTTATGTCCTCCCAGACCTTCAAGCAACATCCTTTCTTCAACAATCTCAGTCATATTTTCTAGCAAGAAATCAGAAATAGTAGATACTTTAATTCTTTTCTGAAGTAGATAATCTAATAGAGCATCATCAATTTTCATTTTGTCAATAGGAAAGGAAGCACTCCATAGATCACCAATCTTCTTCATTTTTCCTTCAACTATCATAGACTGGATGTTACTAAGATCAGGGGATTCAGTACCATTCTGAAACTCTTTCTCCTTCTCATCTGAAATGTCAATGATGTCTTCAATTATCTCTTTTCTCCTTTTCAATTCCAGAGGGGAATCACTAATAACAACCTCCATTTCTCTTTTTTCCAAAGGAAGAACCCACTTCAAATCGACTTGATGCAGATATACCAGAGCAAGGGTTTGCTTGCAAAGATGAGAAATATGATCTGCATATATTTTCATTATCTTCCAAAGACTCTAGATACCTGTAAATTTATTTTCCAATGGGGATACCAAATTCCCACATCACATTATCTTTTCTGGGTAGATAATTTAGAAAGTAAAACACCAGACATACCAGCAAAGATCCGAACCAAAAGGGATAATTCTTGACCAATTACAATCGAATTTTTTCAAATAAGTTCTCAAATAGTAAGCCACATAAATCAAACTGTTTGTTCTCCTTAACCATCATGTGGGAAATATGCATGGCAATAGCCGAAGTTGAGCTCTCACGATTTCTGAAATAAATTTTGTATGAGATACCATATGCAACATACCTAACAACCAAGTTAGCAAGTGTATCAATCAACAATGCTCTAAGATCTCTGTCGATTCCTATCAGCTCCTCCACATCTTTATACTTCACAATTTTTTTTCTAGGGAGTTCTCCAACACTGCATAAACCAATGATTGCTTCGATAGCTTCCTTCGAGATCAAATAGGGTTTTTCCAAAACAATGCTTCCATCCTTGACATGATTCAACAAGAACAAAATAATCTCTTTATCTATAATCCACAGAAATTCACTCCATAAATCCATCCCTAGGGTTTTTATATTCTATAATTCAACTTTGCATAACTCTAGTTCAATTCCTTTCATTTTCAAATGATTGTATTCTTCTATTTCAACCCTTTTCAGCTTCGGAGAGGTAACACCACACAAACCACTGTCCATTGCTATGCTTCTCTTGAATTCAATGAAACTTTTTCAATTTTCTTCTTTTCTTTTGCAATCAAAGAAAAAGCGTTCCAGATTACCTGAATCAATGTTCGAATTCCCTTTGGAAAGACTTCGAGCACGCCTCAATATTTCTTCAGAGCACCTTCCAAAGACTTTGGATGCACAATTAACCAAAAAGCATCACAAAATTTTACTTAACCTCCATCGAGCTTCCCCTAAGAACATTAAATGTGGAAAACATAAAAAGCTGCTAAACTTCACTTAACATAGAAAAACCGAATTCAATCTACAAATCCTTATGCCAACATATTTTTCTCTGGTTCCTTTTCCAAAACCTCTAATTAATCATTCTTATTCCAACCATGTGCTAGCCTCTGACACGCCATTCTTCTAGGGATTTTTATGATCTTTTGATAATGCTCCCCTTAATACCATGCTAGGTCTAAATTTCAAACAAGTCACATGTACCGGATGAGGGTATAGACACATCAGGAGTCTTTGATTTTTCTTCTTCTTCTTTCTTCTTCCATACCTTATTCATTTCTTGCTTCATCTCTTCTTTGTCAATCTTCTTTACCAGTTCACTCTTTTCTTCCGAAGCAGACTTCTTTCCTTTCTTGTTCTTGCAAAATTTAGATACATGTCTAGAGGTTTGTTGTAGTTATAACAAATCACACCTTTCTGATTAGATTGTCCTCCATTATTTCTTGATCTACACTAATTTTCTCTATGTCCAAATTTGTTACAAACATAGTAGTATCCATTAAAGGATTGATTCATCCTACCTTCATTAAACATGTTCCTCATTACCCGACTGATCATCCTTACTTGAGATCTACAATATGTAGCCTTGTGTCCAAATTTCCCACATTCAAAATATTTTCCAGAAAGGGAACCAAAAAACTGGTTCATCCTACTCCTGCATTCAATTTCTCTATGACCATATTTGTTACAAGAAAAACAAGCACCATCAAAAGAGGGATACCTCTGTGCATTAGGCTATCTCACAGGTGGTCTTCTTGCAAAATTCCTTCTTTGCTTCCTCTTGCCTTGATTCTTCTTCACATCTTTAGAACTTTCACAAGTATCAACTCCTAATCCACCTTTATCTTTACATGGTTTTTGTCCTGCAAGCAATTCTTCAAGTTTACCGGAGCTAGATTTGAAATTACTTTCACAGATTTTATCCTTCTCAAGATCCACTCTTAAGTTTACAATCTCTTGCTTGAATCTGGAACATTCATCAGACTTGTTCTACACCATTGTATTCAAGAATTCTTCAATCCTCTTCTTCTCTTCTACTGTCGCTTTTAGTCCAATTATCTTTTGTTTCAGTTGTTCACTTATTTCTCTGTGTCTTTCCTTAAATTTCTTTAACTTTTCCTTTAATTTCTAAACACATTCATTTTCTTCATCAAGATTCTCTTTCAGATCCTTGTTTTCTATTTCCACTTTATCAAGATCTTCAAGAGCAGTTTGGAGCTCTCCTTTATCATCCATTTAGCCAGCCTTCAGGATCCTCCTCAAGTGGTTAAGCTCTACACAAGGAACCACAAGCTCTGATACCAATTGTTAAACAGGCGCAAGACAACTGAGAGGGGGGGTGAATTAGTTGTCACACAAATTCAAACTTAAAACTTTATCACTTATCAAATATTCAACCACACTATTCTATTATTAAATATGAGCATGAAACATAAATAACAAAAAGCAAATCAACTCAATGAACACCATATTTTTACGTGGAAAACCCAACAAGGGAAAAACCACAGTGAGGGTTAACTCACACTATATAGTATTTTCAAAAATGGCTCACTACCAAAAGAAGGACTCACTGTCCAAGTACAAAGGCTCACTGCCTACAAAAAGGACTCACTATCCAACAAGGAGGCTCACTGCCTACACAAGATTATAGAAAAATAGAGTAATACTTTACAGCCCAAAAAATGAACTGGAAAGATGCACCTATCATGTGTTGATACAATTCTAGTGATGCTCAGTATTTAGACTTTACACCCTTCATTCTTCGCTCATCAATTGTTTCCTTTCTGATCACACCTTCACATTCATTTCTTTCTCACACACACACCTTTTTTCGCACAACTTTCGTACATCTATGAACATTTCGCCATACATGCATATATATATATATATATATATATATATATATATATATATATATATATATATATATATATATATATATCCGATCACCATTGTAAGTATTAATTAGGTCGACCTAATTAGATGCAATTTATTATAAAAGATATCAATTTTCAGCTTCACAAAATATTTTCAAAATGTAGCACGATACAATATGTCAGCCTGGACCACGCAAAGATCACGCTTAAGATTTTCATACCATATCAAAATTATCTTAACAAGTCAGCCAGGAATAGTCTTCAATGCAACAAAAAAAAAAATGTCACTTCATTATACAAACATGATAATATGAAATAGCATGCCTTTAACATCCATAACTAGTTTCCCAAAATCGTAATCAGCAATTGTCAACTATGGAGAAATGCGGAGTAGAATACCAGAGGGATAACCAAAAATACTAGATCAACCACCGGAGAAGATAAGACAGTCATACGCACTGGTTTAGAGTAATGGACCAAAATACCAACATGGTGACATTAACGAAAAAAATAGATAACATGCTCATTCTTCCAACACCATCCTCAAACACAAGATTATATCCTTTATTGCACATATGTCTGACACTAAAAAGATTATTCCTTAAATCCATAACATAGTAGACATCATTAGTATTATTCTTGCCATCAAAACTTACTAAACCTATCCCACAAGTTTTAGCACCAATATCATCTCCAAATATAACCAAGCCTCCATTATATTTTTAAAATTTAACAAACTTACTTGTATCACCAATCATGTGATGTGAACAACCACTAACAACCCAATATTTCTTTTCCTATTTAGCATGTAGGTTAAAGGTTACAGTAACTTCATTTTTCTCCTTCTCTAGAGGGCATTCTTTCACCTATTTTTTAGAATTAGCAGAAGTAGGTTCATCCTTTATAGCCAAGAACAAGCATTCATCATCATCAGGATCTTCATAATCAAAATCTTAATTAGATATACTAGCATTCTCATTCACATAATATGTTCTTTTGATCTTCTTTCCTTTCTTTTCTATCTCATATCTTTTTTTATTCCTCTTAGCTCTTTCCGAACACTTTGCAACATAATTCCCTACTTCTCCACAACTAAAGCATTTAAAGGGTAACTTACCTTCATACTTGTCAGAGCCTTTCTTCATCCTTCTCACAAAGTTAGCCTCTATTTCATCAATATTTTTTTCATGTGGATTTTCATATTTTGTAGCCTTGATTTGTATCCATTCCTCAGATTTGGCTTTCTCATCTCATAAGATGTCAGAGATCCCAACAACAAATCTTTAGTGTAAGTCTTGTAATCTATACTTTGTTCAATAGCACACACCTTTTCATTGTAAGCATTGGGGAGAGTTCTAAGAATCTTCTTTACAATACTGGTTTCATCTATAGTAGCACCAAGTCCTTGCATTCCAGCTACTATCTCGTCCAATCTTTGTACATAAGTTTTAACATTCTCATCTTCAGACATATGTAGAAGCTCAAGTTGTGTTTCCAAATTTTGCAATTTTTCCTCTTTGACCCTTTCATCACCTTCATGTGCCCTTTCCAAAGCATCCCAAACTTCCTTAGCAGTCTTTAGATTATGAACCTTAATCAACTCAAAATGTACAAGATTGTTCTTCAAAATGTACTTCACCTTATTGATTGACTCATGTGCCTTGATCTCATCAGCTGTACTCGGACCATTAGCAAGAGAAGTTTAAGGATTCTTGTAAGCTTTCTCCACATCATATCCACAATACTCCAAATATTCTTCTATCAATATTTTCCAAATAGTATAATTAGTTCCATCGAATCTCGGATAATCATAAGTAACTTTACCAACCATCCCGGACCTTCCTTAAGCAGATAAGCTCTTCTCAAAGGAACCAAGCTCTAATACCAATTGTTGAAAAGGACAACTGAGAGGGGGGGTGAATCAATTGTCACAAAACTAAACCTTTAAATCATCCACTGGAATTAATACTTAACACTGCTTAAATGATTAAACATTAATGCAAGTGCAAAAACTGAAAACCATCACACAAACACAACTCCAAATTTACATGGAAAACCCAATAAGGGAAAAACCACAGTGAGGATTAACTCACACTATAGAGAATATCAAAACTGATTACAAGAGGCTCACTACCTAAGAAACAAGGCTCGCTGCCAAAACAAGCACTCATTGTCCAACAAGGCTAACAACCTAAAGGGCTCACTGTGATAGAGATACAAAGAAGATAAAAGAGATATGTTACAAAGAGAAGATAATCTCAATGCAATAGAGAAATCCACCACAATTTTCTCAACCACTCCTATACATGCATGAATGATAGAGTACACCTTCAACTCACTACATATAGAAACTCATCATTTAGGCTTCACACTGATCTAACACACTCACATCACACACACTCACTAATTCACATCAATCTCACATCTATCTTTTCTATTTCTTTGCACTTATCTCACTTTGTACCATACTTTCTCACCACTAACTCATGATGTATTTATACCATCTTCAACTTTGAAACATATCCAAAGTCGTCCATCCAACATTAAATTCAAATTAGGTCGGTGCCAAAACATCTTAGGGTGGAATTAGAATGAGGGGGACCCAAACACACGCTAGGTGAGGACCCAAATAGATCCAACACACTACATCAAATCCGAAGATAGTGTTTAACACAAGGTCATCCAAAATAGTGTAAAACACATAAAACAATTAAGCATGGTCCTCCTAGATACTGAAATTATCTTCAATACAAACATAAAAACTCAACTCTAGAACCACAAGTCATAAGACTTCACCAAAGAGAAATATGAACCAACAACTTTTCTTTTGAACCTCAACCAAAGCACATAAAACCACAGTTCACAACTAGTGAACATAACTTGCACTGTACAATGAATCAACAACCAAAAATATGGATATAACAGCTTCCAACAACCATGACCAACATATCTAAACCACACAAACATAGGAGAAAATCCCAGAGAAAAACCTGGAGCAACCATTGAACACCTGCAACCTTTCTTCAATACAATTTTCTCAATATCCACAACATATACAGCCAATAACCTGCAACCATGACATTATGACAATAGTAACTAGTTGATAACCAATTGACTAGTTGAAATCAATGACAACACCTTCATTCTTTTCCATTCTTGCAACAATATGTTGGAGAACTCTGCAAACAATCACCAATTACATATTCTTATTATCAATTCTACACAATACCGCAACACTGGACGGTTTGTTGTTGGGCCTTGCAGTGATGTGTGAAAATGAAGTTAGCATTCTAACAATCATTTCTTCTACTAAGTAGGCTTGTGTTTTCTAGTTGGTGTAAATCCCAACTCCTCAACCTTTGAAAGCATCTTTCCTTCCTATGTGTGAATTGGAGCTTTGGATGAGGATATGAACATCCATCAAAAGCATATTTGGAAGTAGATTTTTATCAGATAATGTAGTTTCAAGTTCCACTTCAAATCACCAAATCCTTCACAAAAACTTCCACACAAAATTCAATAATGAAGAATTTATGCACAAATTCTCTTTTTAATGATGCACAAAGCCTCCACCACAACACTGCATGGTTTATTGCAAGCCTTATGATGATGCGGGAAAATGAAGTTAGCATTCTAAAAATCATTGTTTCTCTTGAGCAGGCTTGTGTTTTCTTCTTAGCTTCTCATTCTTTCATTTGGAATTATTTATCACACTCTAGTGAATTTATGTGTACCTCTAGTTTAGGAAATTATTATATAAATGCATTCCAAATTGCAATATAGCTTTTCATAGAAAGCAATTGTATTGCCATGTTTTCCTTCTGTCAAGCTTACAAGTTTTTGACACCTATGCAATAATGTTGTTTACAACGAAATATTAAGGATCAACTAATTGTAAGTGTTGCCACTATTTACTGAACATGCATTTATCCATTTAAGTTTCCAATACTTAATTAGAATATGGCAAGTTGTATCCATTAATTTTTTGTATTAATCAAGTATTTTAATTTGTGTTTTTCTTAGACATTGGTATTTTCTAGAAATTAGTTTAAGATTGTCAATTGAAAATGTTGTAGAATTAGATAGTGGATATGGAAGGTGTGATTGCTAGCAATTAATTCAAGGATGTTCACTAGGCTATCAATCTAATACACATGAATCTGGAGCAGTCAATGAGGTTCACATTGCCATTTGTAACTGAAACAAGGCCATAGAAATATAGGATAATAACATTCATTTTAACAATTTATAAATGGAATCTATAATCTGACATATTTTTTAGGTATCTTGATTTTGCCAAGGAGCAAGCTTCTCATATATATATATATATATATATATATATATACGATCTTATCATTTACAATAAGATCAACATCCAAATTCTTGGTTTTCCCAGTGGAAAATATATTTGCAGTAGAAAACCACAATCCAAATATCGAGGTGCGACTTGCAAACAGCCATTTGTAGAAGGCTTTAAAAGATCCAAGTTTTAATCTTTTGAACATCACATTTATGAGTGAATTTAGAGATGATGCCCATCCTTCAACATCAGGAGGGAAAAAGCATGAGGATTGCATGCACTGGTGCTTTCCAGTGTGGTTTTATCAAACATTATTTTCTATTTGTTAAATCTACATTTTTATTATCCCCAAAATCTTATCACTGTGTAAGCTTGCCAGACTATTTTCTATTTGGAAAATTTGTGTATCTTGTATTCTTACAAATTTTTATTTTCATTTATTCCCAAAACTACTCTAAACATCATTTTGTAAAATGTGCAGTTTATTGTTGTTCGCAATTGGCTTTTAACAAAGGAAGCCTCACCATCTTAAGAAGGGGTGTTTACCTCGATACCTAACTATTGATATTTGACATAGTAAATCTATTTACCAAGAATACCATAACAGAAATCTACATCCAATAAAGGAACATAAAAAAATGAAACATTAAAATGGGTCAAGAGAGTACCTTATTGATGTTATAATGTCACATATATACATCAATCAACGTTGGATATATAATTCATCTGGAGACTTTGGTGTAAGGAGATGTACCACCATTGTCCCTACATCTTTTGGTGACTATATGTATATGTAGATGTACACTTCTTCATGACTCCTTACCTTGATATGAAATGGTGTCCTTGTGCCCTTTCCTATACCTCTTTGTTACCAAGTGACTATGGTATATAACCACACATTCTTAAATTATTATAATTTTATGAGATTAGTATCAGGATTTCCTTAAAGAATTAGATGAATGGAATTCAAGGATAACATATGCCCCTAAATATGCAAACACTATTACACTCTTGGTAGAATTATGTTATCAATAGTTAGCTCAGTTTCAACTCAGCTCAATAATAGTTTTCTCTCTACACACTGCCATCAACAAATGGAACAAAACTAGTTCACTAGTCCAGGTCTCGTAGGTCCTCCTTAACTACTTGTTGGATGCTACTTTGATTGTTCTTTGAACTTGTCCTCTAATGCTCATGACTTCATCCTATTCAAGGGTAACATTTGCATAAAAAATTATCTCATATTATATTATGACTAACCCAAGAGATCAGTTCACCATCAAGCATAGAAGGTGGCATTGGGAGGAAAAGAAGGAGATCTGCCA
The DNA here is from genome assembly GCA_007258455.2 of Sequoia sempervirens. Taxonomy (NCBI): domain Eukaryota; kingdom Viridiplantae; phylum Streptophyta; class Pinopsida; order Cupressales; family Cupressaceae; genus Sequoia; species Sequoia sempervirens. The sequence goes on from VDFB02109042.1 coordinate 31,412,479, forward strand.
AGAAAAATATTTGTAGGTCCCTTGGTGTATTCTTCAATCCATAAATCAAATAAGTTTAAATGACTACTGACTACCAAAAATGGCAATGCAAAGGACTCTAGCAATACCTGCTTCTCATCTTGATATTTCCCTAGAGGATGACCAAAACATTGTACATACGGACTTTTCTCTTGAGATGCAATATAGTTACAAGCCACAATAGTAAGTGACAATAGATTCTTTCTTGGTGGTAATGCACTTGATGTTCATTATGAAGACAGTTCACAATGGGACTATTACCTAATTTAGCATTTAGCTCAATTAGGTAGAGTTGTGATTATTTTGTAAAGTAAAGATAAAAGGTACACATTGAGTTCTGCTATTTTCTATTCATGTGCACAAAGAATTATCAAATTGATTGAATTTTATTATGCAAATGTACACAAGAGAAAGATTTCAAAAAGTGTTTGCATAAATTTTGTTTTCATTGATAATTACAAATGTATGGTGTCCCACACAAGCCGTGGGATTAACTCTTTTAGTGCAATAAAAAAAATAAACTATACATTTGAAGATACAGAAAGGAAAAATCATATGAGAAGACTAGGGATTCATCATTGCCTGAATGACGAACCCCAAGTTGAATTGTTGCATCCTTGTCTAGCTCCTCTTGCTCAGTTGCTCCGAAAGTTGCTCAATTGCTCCAGAAGTTACTCAATTGCTTTGGAAGTTGCCTGATTGCTCTAGAAATGCCTGCGTAAGATGAGAATGTTTGTGTTAGAGCTCGAGACTCATAATCCTTACATATGAAACACCAACAAACATATAGCCTATTCTAGTAAAGGATTGAAATGGTTTGCAAATCAAAAATGTCCAAAAAAGTAAAGGTTTATCATAAACATCCATCATATGTTGAGTTTCACTGTGCAGGTATAGGTGAAATTTTCCTTGGTGGATCATTTTATTTGATATCAAAGCATGTGGAGTAAAATGGGCTCCCACAAGGGTTGAGCCCAACATGTTTCCCTTTTTTTTATGACAATAATGAAGAGGAAGTAACTAATGAGTGCTCAAAATGACACGTTAATTCATCATTTTATGTTTACAAAGACTTTATTATGTTGTTAATTAACTATGCTGGCGGTAGATTATATACTTATATGCTTTCTTGTTTTATCTCATATTTAACAAATTTGATGATATATTAGAAATGATATTTTGCATTGAATGTATTTCTTTTTAATGATGTTAATGATGAAATGACTATGTAATTTGAAATCTCTACTATCATATTAGCATCCTATTTTTGAGGAATTCATTCAACTGATTAAATGCTTACTTCATGAGCTGGATATGTTAAAAAAAAAATTTAACAACGTGAAATCACTTGCACTCCCGAATGCTCCAACTGGATATTGATTCATCATGCTTTCGAATTGACTTCCTTAGTCAATTTGGAAACTCCTTGTTCTAGCTATTATGAGGTAGAATTCTCTATGATACTTTCAGTTTTGTTTTAGTCTTATTTTTTCACTTTGTATCTTGGCAGGTAGCGCCATGATTTTGAATTCAAATAATGGATATTCCTATAAATATCCATCCTTAGATTTAGTTTGGAGTTAGATAATTCTTCATTGAATATTGTAATGTTTGTAATATGCACTTTTGTTCTACTTTCCTATTTGGACCAATTTGAATGCAAATAAGGAGTTAATTCAAATCTCAGTGTTAAAGGTCCCACCAGAGGAAGAGCAAGGTCCACTCAAACGAAGGAGGTGACCTTGTGTTATGTTCTTTTGATTCAGCTAATTTCTGTTCAATTTATATCAATTGGAAAGTTAAGAATGTTGATCTATGTTTAATCATTATTAGTGACTACAATTACTTATACTCTTAGATTAAGTTCATTGTGTTCTCAAGGTAGTTCATTAAGCTTTAATGAAGATTAATATTCATTTTTTACTGTAGATTTGATTTTTGTTCATAGGAATTAGACTTGATAACTATTTTCAAATGCATGTGGTTTTAATGGGAGAAATAACGATGACTGATGGGAAGATAAAACTGAAGATTGTTTGGAATTCATTCATGGAATTTAGTGTTACAGTTTTCTAGAATAATATTTATTTTCTTACAAACGTAAATAGATTCTCTTTTGCAAATGTAAATAGATTCTCTTTTCAAGTAAATTTCAATTCTAAATTTTAGATTAAGAGTGAATTTAGTTATAGCTTAATTTTTCCATGAATCAATTACAATTAAGTCAGGTGGAGTCTGAACTATGTTATTAGAGTTTGAATAAGCATTAGTTAAGAAATAAGTTAGTATTAAGTCCTTAAAATTAGTTAGAAATTAGTTGTTAAGTTCCACTCTTGAGAGCTCTTGAAAGCTCCTGAAGGAGTCAAACCAAAACCAAAAGTCATTGTTTATAGTGCAAAACCTCCCAATTTGTGGAGACGTGCTTATCACATATAGCTCTAAGACACACCCAGTTCAATAATTGAAAGATTAAATGATGCAAGAAGTGACATCAATGACCTTGCCCATCATTCTTAGCGTCATTGCTAGGGATTAAAAGATTTGTCTATTTAAGTTTGAAGCCTTAGTGTTGATAAGGAAGATAGATTAGATTGTGGATGAGACAAGCTAGAGACCCTCTAGGAAGGTTTCTTCCATGAAATATTGATTTTGATCAAGAACAACAAGATCAACAACATCAGATTGAAAATCAACAAGTGAATCAGGGACATTATCAAGAAGAAATGGGTGACCAACCAGGAAATGACCCCCCACCAAATAATAGGACCTTTTTCCTATCCTATTAATCTGAATAGATGGGATGATGAGCCTCCTATGAAAAATATTTCATCTTCTATTTTACCTACCTTTAGAGGAAAAGCTTCTAAGGACCCTAACCAATTTCTCTTTGAGTTTAAGGTTTTATGTCATACCTATGACTATACAACTAATAACCAGAAGTTAAAATTACTTCCTTCTACCTTGAAAGAGTCAGCTTTATGCTGGTTCATGGGTTTAGGTGCAAAAACAATCTCAACTTGGCAGGAAATGGAAACTAATTTTTTGGATAAATATCAAGATTACTGTCGAGGAAGAGATAGGAAAGAAGAGTTATTTTGAATGAGAAAATTGGAAGATTAAAGTCTGGAAGATTATGCTGATAGATTTCAGTTTGTGCATAAAATGTGTGGTAATGGGTTGGATAATGAGATTAGTAAGATAATTTTTCTAAAAGGAATTGATGATGAGTCTAGAGAGTCTTTGAATCTTATGGGGAAAGGAGACATTAATAAGCTTTCTTTAGAAGAAATTATTAAGATATGTAGAAACTACTTTAGGACTAGAGTAGGGACTAGAAACTCCTGAAGAAACAAAGTTCTCACTCCTAATGTATCTCAAGTAATGGAGGAAATTGCAAAGTTGAAAACTAATCTACTCCATCTTAACATGAAAGGAGATAGGAAGACTATTGAGCCTTTATCCATTTATTGTTCCAAATGTAGAGGTAAACATATTTTGAGATAATTTCCATTAAATCAAATTGATCTCTGTGAAATCTATTACAAACATCATGCAACGAGTTCTTGTAGCCTCCTACCTAGAATTAAGACTCATTTGAAAAAAACAACCTGAAGTAGAGGAAGAACTTAATTATGTTGGGTAGAGATCCCAGAATACAGGATATAATTCTAATCAAGGGTGTATACACCTAAGAATGGTTTGGATAATCTAATTAATTAAATATGATTTATTTGATTAATTACCCTTAAATTCATCTACTATTAAATAAATAGAAATATTTATTTATATAGTTCATTTTTCTAATTCTTCAATTTTAATTACATTCTCCTATTTATTCTATCTTAATTAAATAAGCAACTTCAATAGTTTGTATTATTTAAATATCTAATCAAGTTTCCTCTTAATTAAATAGAAATATCATAAAGTTTTATTTAATTATCATATCTCTTTTTATTAAATAAGCAAATGTCAAATATTTGTTTCATTTAATTAAATATCTTCTTTTTGCTAAATTTGAATAAATCCAAAAATTCAAATAAAGGCATAAAGGCTATTTCCTCTATTCACTCACCAATAAAATTAGATATTTTATATCTAATTAATTCAACTTGGCATTCATGGGAAAGTTTGGAGACAAATTACAGAAAAATTGGAAACCAATTTTCCAATCTCCTTCCTCTGATTCTTCCTATCATCTAGCCAAATGTTTTCATGGGGAGGAACCATTCCCATAATCAATTCAGGCTTCTTCATCCTTCACCATTCAATCCTCAAGATCAAATCCAGACCTTTTCCTTGCTGCCACATCACAAGATGTTGTCATGAATCTATATATACAACCTTTCTCCATAGGAAATGGATCCAAATTTTGTGCAATCTTACTCTGCAGAAATAGCAATCATGCATTCAAACATTTAGCAATTATCATTCAACAATACAATCAGTAGAATCATAATCATGGCATTCCATTTAGATTCATCATAGTTTATAGTAGCTTCATTTATCTATTTTATGTCATTTACATTAGAAGGATTTCATCATTGCACTTAGAAATAGAATCATACAACTTTAGCATCATAATCATAATCATCCCATTCTCTAGATTGGCATTTTAATAGTCACTGTGCTAACCAAATCTGAGAGCCCTCTGTGATTTAATAAATCTTTGGAGATAGGGAACAATGAGACGCTTTCAAGAGTTTTCTTGTTTTTAACTAATTTAATTGTTCATTCTCTTGATATAATTTTTCATTAAGAAGTGTTGTTTGTTATTTTACTCATTACTTATTCCACACTTACATTTTGGCGCCCACCGTGGGGCACTAACCCCATGTTTTAACATTTTTTTCTAAAAAGTGTTCGTACAAGATTCTAGCGTGTTGCTTGTAGTCCAACCAAAATATTTTTCAGTGCATCCATCTAAAACTTTAGTGCTTATGACAAATATTTTAGCACATCCATCAAAAACTATAGCGCTTCTGAAGAATTTTTCAACACATCTACGAGAAGCTCCCAATGTGGTTGACTATACCATGTTCAACTTTGTTTTAGCGCATCTGATAAATTCTATAGTGCATCTAACAAATTATGTCATGCATCAGATTGATCCTACAGCACATCTAATCAATTAAATGGTGCATCTGACCTCTTTTCTAGCGCTTTTGTAATCTGACTAATTTGTTGTTTGGATCCGACACGACCGTGGCTAGTAATTTCATTTGTTGCATTTGGACTAAAATGAACCAATCCTAGGGTAGTCATTTGGATTAAAATACACCAATCCTAGGGTAGTCATCATACATTTTCTATCTCGGTTAAAATTAACATCATATCTTTTGTGAAGCAATATCTTCACGTAGAGTAGAAAATTATCATTTGGGCTTTAAAACTGAACATTGTTTACTGTGATTGTGTGATGATAGGCCTATGTTCTCCCCTTAACTAGGTGATCAAAATGTCAAACTCATATTTTAATTTCATGAACTTTATACTTTGTTAAATCCTTTAGAAGGCCTTCCGTAGTGGGAAAAATTACTCACCCTACGAGAACGACCTAAGTGGGAACAACCAAAGCCAGGTTTTCCAACCCACTATAAAACAAAAGTGAATCTGGGGAAACCCACATTTATCAGAAGTGTGCAAGATAACCATCCCAAAAATCCTTGTTCTAAAGATTGGGAGGTCGCATGAGGGAGTTTATCATTTGTCTCTCCGAACGGAAACCCTATCTACGAACCATAGTGTAGAATCCAGCTGTGTCAGTAACCAAACATTGTAATACTCATGGTGCAAGGGGAGGGAAGAATCTACCCCCAATACACTCACCATATAATTGCCAAGGACTATTTGCTCAAGGGATTGAGAAATCTAACTTTGAGTATGCATTTGGAAAGACAAAAACATAGGCGCCCTCTAGGGGTGACATGACTGTGTGAGTCAACGCAATTTTAAGATTTGGGATGTTGAGTATAACGATGACCTTTTTGACCTTAAGAGTGAGTCTGCTTGAAGTGTATTCTTTGTCAAAAACTAGTGGAAATCAAGAAGGATCATGTTTGATTTTTGAACATACACTTATTGTTTAGATTCTAGGACTTAAAAACAATTGTTTTACAATTGCTTACCGTGTTTACAAATCATTAATTTAGATAAAGATCATCTTGAAAAACACAAAAAATTTGACAAGTCAACCTATGAAAATTTATGATTAGGGATTGGAAGTCAACAACATTTGTCAAGAAATCCCTCACAAAAAGAGTCAAGAAACCAAAGAAGCAATTTAGCTATAAATTTTTTTTGGAAAGGAGATGATTCTTATATCAAAGTAGAAAAATCTTACTTAAACATCAAACTTTTATCCATAGGTATCATGAATTTGCTAGATGATATACTAATGATTTTTCCTTAGAGCCTTTATGTTCACAAGCTTATTTTCAATGGAGAGCTCTTTCACAAAAACATAATCATAGTCAACCCATTCGTCAATATTTTATCTCACAACCTGCAATACAATATTCCAACAGGCTAGATCAATTCTTACAATAGAGAAAAACTTGGAAGCATTAGGCTTGTTATAAAAAATTAGATATTTTCCAATAAAGATACCCAGTCAAAATATCCCAAATTCAAAAAATTGCACCAAAAAAATTAGTCCCTTTATTGAGAAAAAAAATCAAACAACACTATGGAGTCCCAAAATAGCGTTTACACAATCTGTTTTAGCGCATCCACTCTATCTTTTAGTGCATCCACTATTCAAATAGCGCTTACACAGTCTATTTTAGTGCATCTGTCGGCTATAACCAAAACTTGCCAGTGCCAGAAAATTACTAGTATTTTAGCACATCCACAATCTGTTTTAGCGCATCTACCCTATTTCACAACACTTTTACCATATCTTTTAGCGCATCCACAGTCTGTTTTAGCACTTCTTCCCTCTGTAATAGTGCATCTATAGAACAAGAAAATAGAGAGCTATTAGAGACCTTTGTCAGACTGGTTGACATCAGAAACTCATGTTTTTATCAAACAAAAACATTTTCATAGGCCAAATAGTGTCTTAAACCTAAAACAAATAGGATCTTACAAGTCAAAATTATTTTCAAGTTGAACCCAAATCTTGCAAACTTTAAATTGTCCAATTATCAAACACGAATCTTGGTTATTAGGTTAAGTTTCATCATCAGGATTTTGTCATCCTACAATCATGAAACAAAACACAATAATCATATTTTTAACTTATGCTCATCAATATAATATATCCTTCTATTTGACTTTTTTAAAATCCATTAACACTCATCCAAACACAAAAGATCAAAGTTTAGTGAAAATAACAAACACTTGTATGCCAATTTTGACAAGGTTACAAAGATAGAAACTTAGAGAAAAGGAAATTGAAACACCAAACATCATGGCTGAAGAAAATCCCTTTCATAGATTCCACCAAAATGATACCAATGAAGTAACCCAAGAGGATGTCCAAACTGCACAACAAGATCCAAATTTTCACAAATTCATGGAAAAATATTTGGAACAAGATATGGAAAAATACCTCTTGATGCTAGCTGAATAGGTGCAAAACTTCCAAAATATTTTGACATTAATCGATTAAAAGAAACACCTAGAGCAGCTGAAACTGAACCACACAACACACAAAACACAGATCAAGTGGTTGCCCTAACATGTCAAATGAAAAAATTTCAACAACAATTTCAAGATATGCAAAAAGGAACCACAAAGAGGTACTCATTATAGGAAATTTGTCCTTATCCTTTTCATCCAAGTGTGGACATGATACCATTTCCTAGACATTGTGAATTCCCCAAATATGACAAGTACAACGGAAAAACAAATCCAATTGACCATGTGAGGGAATTCAAAACAATGAGTTTAGAGTTTGCACAAGAGGATACTTACCTAATGAGGTTATTTCCAAGGAGCTTGGGAGGTCACTATATGGAATAGTTCTATAAATTACAACCAGGGGTTCAATCCTTTGAAGAAATATTCAACAGATTTATCTCACAATTTTCCTTCAATATTCAACATAAGTAACCATAAAATATATTTACAACATGAAACAAAAGAAGGGTGAGACATTCCTATCATTTCTACAACGTTGGTGAAAGTTATTTGCTAGATGTCCTCATTCTATACCTAAAGAGGAAAAGATGGAATTATTTATTAACAACTTAACTAATGACATGAGCTATAGGCTTGAACTGCAATGTCCCCTGACATTTGAAAAAGTGATTGAGAATGGGATTAAAATCGAAGAAATATTCATCAAAAGAGGAGTGATTAAACATTACAATGAAGGATCAAACAACGCAAATTCCTCAAATCACCATGGAAACAATGATAAACCTAAATTTTGGCAAAAAAATAGAAATACTGGAAACAATGATGCTACAACTGACACACAAAATGTGAAACCAGTATTCAATTTATGGACAATGACTGTAAAGAATAATCAAAATGATAACCAAAACATCAATCAAGGTACCACTCAAAACACCAATCTAAACAATGGAGAATTTCGACCACCATCATATCAAAGACAATCCAATCAATGAAAATTTACACCATTGGGACAAACACTAGAATCAATGATGACAGAGTTTATTGCAAATAGACTTATTACCCTACCGGAAGCGAGAAATTGGGAGCCAAAAGTAAAAGCATCTGGTGGAATAATGTTGACTAATGTAACTTTCATAACAATAAAGGACATAAAATGAATGATTGTATGCAATTAAAGCATCTGATACAAGATTTGATTGACTACAAGAAGGTATTTGTTGAAGGACATCAAAAAAACAATGATCACAGTGTGTTTACAAATCCTTTACCCAATTATGAAAAGGGAGAATCTTCTTAAAATAGTAAAGGAAAAAGTGTAAACTATATTTATGAAAACACCATTCATTACATTTCTGAGGTTGAGAAAAATAATGTCATTGATAATCAAATAGATAACATTAGCATCAATCACATCATATCCCTAAACGTGGTCCCAAACATAAACACATCCGACAACCAAATCAATGTCATAAAAATTAGGGAAAGACAAGACTATCAACCAGTCAATGTGACAACAAGGGGGCAATCCAAAGTGATATTGAAAGGAGTTGCATATAAAACCACTACTCCCCCTTCAAATCAATACAACCTAGTGGATCAACTATAGAAGATACCAGCATAGATATCCATATTGGAACTCCTTAAAATTTCACCATCACATAAGGAGGTTTTGGAACAGGCTCTTGTGGCCACCACGGTACCCAATAATCTGGATTTCTATCAATTTCAAGCTATGGTGGGACATTTAACCACACCTCATTTTCTATCATTCTCTAAACAATATGATGTATCACTTAATCACCCACACAATGCGGCCCTTCATATAGAAGTTTTAATCCATAAAAACTATGTTAAATGTGTCCTAATAGATGGTGGAGTTGGTTTAAACATTTGCACTTTAAAACTAATTTGTGCACTAGGTTATTCGGACAATGCTATTGATTCCAGAAAGAAGATCACAATAAAAGCCTATGATGAAGAAGAGAGATCTTCCAAGGGGTTGATTGTGTTACCAATTCAAGTGGGACCAATTGTCAAGAATATAGTTTTCCAAGTGTTAGAAAAGGAGCTAACATATAATATACTCTTGGGACATCCATGGATTCACGAAATGTAGGAAGTACCTTCAACCTATCATCAGTGTTTAAAATTTCATGTCAATGGACAAGAAGTCACTATTTCTACTGACTACAATAATCCCTAAACTTGTAACATGCTTAAAGCAACTCAAGACACTTTGGTTCCCCATAATAGAGAAGCAAACACTTCTAGTTCATCCAGTGGTGAAAAGAAACTAAATTTTATATCCAAATGGGTTGAGAAAAAGGACCAGTCAAAGGAAACAAATGTTGTTGACCCCACTTCATCAAGCAATGAAGATCCACTAAATACTTTATCACAACAGTTCAAAGACAAGATCCAGTTAAAAGACAAGGGCTTGGGGAAATATTCCATTGAGCAATCTTTATGTCTTTCACAATTTCTGCCATCTCCAAAATCATATGGACAACCATCAACAAACACACAACAATAATCCTAACCTACCACGGTTCTAGATGAAAGGTTTGTAAAAGAAAGTACTCTAGAAGATGAATCAGAAGACAAGGCCATTCTCAATTGGCTCTACAAAGATGAAGAAGCATCAACATCAACAAATATCAACATAAAGACAGATCAGTATGGAAAAGGAAAAGCTATCTTAGAAAAAATGGGGTATGAAGGACAAGGACCTATTGGTAAAAGAAAAGATTGCATTGTAGAAACCATCCAACCTCTCACACTTCAATCAAAGGACAAAATAGGATTGGGTTATACAAGAGAAACAAAAGAAGAAACCACTCATGAAGTTGTTGAAAGGATCCTTCAAATGAGAGATAGCTCTTAAATAGATTCTAATGAATATGAGTGGAATTCTTTATTAGAAATATCATACATGGACATACAGGTTGGTGTTATAAAAGAGTATGCACCCACACGTGAGGAGGGACAAAGTTCGAGGACTAGACCCCTTGTATTTGGATCACAAAATATTAATGACTCAAGTGAGGATGAACAAATATCGAGTGAGATAGATGACTTGGAGGAGAGTAATATCATAGACCTTAACATCACCACTGACAACTTTGACAACATTGCTATTGGAACCCTCGTTGTCATTGATTTTTCCCAATCTAAGGACTTTTTACCCTTAATACATCTTGAACTTATTGACCGGGAACCAACTGAACCTATTGATATACCAATCTTTACGAATGATGATGCCATCGTAAATTTTCTTTTCTAGTGACACACCTAACACAAGTTCTACTCATAAAGCTCATAACGATATTTCAAATTAGGAAGGTGCCAAATCTTCCAGTTGCAAAATTAAACACAGGAATAATGGATCCAATGGTGAAAATCATTCAATGGCAACATTAGATCTCGAAAAAGTAAAAACAAAGAACACATCTAACGGTGAAAACCTCTCTGAGGCACTGAAAGATGGGATATTTGACACCCTTCCAAAGCACTATCATGAAAGGTCATCAGTATTGGTGGAGACTACCCAATCTATCAATCTTGGCACAACAGAAAAGGAAAAAATTATACATCTGGCAACATCTATGACAGAACAAGAGAAGCTCGAATTCACCAAATTCTTTGAAGAGAGAGATATCAACTTTGCTTGGTCTTACTCTGATATGCCAAGGCTAGATCCAAATCTTTTGATGCATCATCTATCTCTACCATCTAGAATCAAACCAGTAAAGAAAAAGCTAAGGAAAATGCATCCCCACATCGCATTGATGGTAAAGGTTGAGCTGAAAAAGTTGTTAGATGCAGGATTCATCAGGTCCATCGATTATGTTGAGTGGATTTCAAATATTGTACCTGTATCTAAACCAGATAATAGTATCATAATATGCACAAATTTCAGAGATCTAAATAAGGCATGTCCAAAGGATGATTTTCCTTTGCCAAACATTGAAATAATTCTAGATTTAACAGTAGGACATGCAATGTTGTCACTAATGGATAGCTTCTCAGGGTATAACCAAATCAAGATAGCACCTGAAGGTCAAGAGAAGACAAGATTCACCTGTCCTTGGGGCACATTCTATTGGAACGTCATGCCTTTTGGGTTGAAAAATGTAGGTGCAACATATCAGCATGCAATGACCACTATTTTCCATGACATGATGCATACTTTAATGGAAGATTACGTGAATGATATATTAGCAAAATCATATACTAGAGAAGGACATCTAGAGATCCTGGGAAAATATTTACTAGACTAGAGAAGTTCAATGTTAGATTAAATCCAAAAAAGTGTGTTTGGGGTTACATTGGCAAAGCTCCTCAGATACATTGTTTTAGAAAAAGGTATCGAAGTGGATCTGGCTAAACTCAAAGCAATAATGGAAATTACGCAACTGAATAATATCAATCAACTACGGTCTCTACAGGGTAGGCTACAATCAATTAGGAGATTTATCTCCCAATTAGCAGATAAAAGTCATCCATTCAATCATCTACTACACAAGAATGTGAAATAACTTCCAATCAAATAAAGCAATATCTGATGTCGCCTCCCATAATCATGCTACCTACAAAAGAGAAACCATTGTTACTATACATTGCAACAACAGAAATTTCTTTAGGAGCTTTATTAGCACAGGAAGATCCTAAGGGAAGGGAACAAGTTGTCTATTATATCAGTAGGACTCTAAATGGTTATGAAATAAATTACACCTTCATCGAGAAAGCTTGTTTGGTGGTGGTATTTTCTACCCAATAGTTGCGTCATTACATGTTGACCCACACAGTCAGACTCATTGCAAAGATTGACCCATTAAAATATCTACTCAACAAGGCTGCTCTAATAGGGAGACTAGCCAAATGGGTCATGCTCTTGAGTGAATTTGATATCCAGTATGTGGATAGGAGAGCCATCAAAGGTCAAGTGATTTCTGATCAGTTAGTTGAAGCTTCGTTACCAGATAATCATCCAATGAGTATTGAATTTCCTGATGCATACATTCTTACTGTAACAACACAACAATGGAGGCTTTATTTTGATGGGTCATACACACAATGCGGGTCTAGTGCAGGAATTCTATTTGTTACACCTCAAGGACACACCATCCCCAGGTCCTATACACTCATGTTTTCATGTACAAATAATGTAGCTAAGTATGAAGCGTTAATTATTGGCATCAAAGTGGCAATTGAATGGAAAATCATAGATCTACAAGTATATGGAGACTCACAACTAGTCATCTATCAGGTAAATGACGAATATCAGACAAAGGATGAAAAGCTCATACCATATAAGAAAATGATAGATGATCTCAAAAAGTACTTTGTGGATATCAAGTTTGAATAGATTCCAAGGGCAGAAAACAAAGTTCTGGAAGCTATGGCGACAATTGCTTCTCTCTTGCAATTACCAAAAAAATGAGGTTGTTATGAGTTCATGGTAGAACAAGTGTCTAACCCTACTTATGATAATCCAGATTCTCAAACCATATGCCAGTTAGTCGACGTTGAATCCTCAATCTATAGAAAAACCTATTCTTACCTTAAGTACAATATCCTCCCTCCCGATCTTTCAAGAAACCAAAAACGTAACTTCATCCGCCAATCCGCACGACATACCTTAATCGTTGACATACTTTACCATCGAGGTCTAGATGGTACTCTTCTTCGGTGTCTAGAACATAACGAGTCTGTGACAACTTTGCATGAGATTCATGAAGGTATTTGTGGAATTCATTCAAGTGGCCTAACCCTAGCAAAGAAACTCCTCCGTTTGGGATATTACTGGCCGAATATGGAGGGAGCCTTATTAGTTTGTTAAGAAATGCCAGAAATTTTAGATCCATGGTAACTTAATCCATGCACCAATGCAAGAATTGCATCTATTTACTTCAGCATGGCCCTTTTGTTAGTGGGGACTGGACCTAGTAGGGAATATCAATCCATCTTTATCCCATGGACACAAACTCATAATCACAACAACATAATACTTTACAAAATGGATAGAAGCGGTTCCCTTAACAACAATCACTAGAAAGAAGATTTATTTGTTCATTTTGAATTACCTCATCTGTCGGTATGGAATACCTCAATCCATTGTAATAGACAATGGTAGACCTTTTAAAAATCAAGATGTCCAAGAATTGTGTGAGAAGTTTCATATCCAACATCGTTTTACAACACCATACTACCCTCAAGGAAATGGCCAAGCAGAGGCCTCAAATAAGACAATTTTGAAAATTCTAAAGAAAATGATTGACAATGTTGGGCGTGATTGGCATGTTCAATTAAATCCTACTCTTTGGGCATAGAGAACCAGCATCAAAACACATACAGGAGCTACACCATATGCCTTGGTCTATGGATCAGAGGCCATCCTACCTGTTGAGGTGAAAATACCATCACTATGGGTTTCACTGAAGGGTATCATTACAAATGAGGATTATAAGGTCTCTAGACTTCAAGAGTTAGAACTATTGGATGAACATCATCAACAAGCTATGAATAATTTGATGACATACCAACAGAGAATGTCCAGAAGCTACAATCACAATGTAAAGCCTAAAGTCTTTCAGGTTGGTGACTTGATTCTAAAGGAAAACCCATGAAATCAACAGGACAAAGAAAAGAAAGGGAAGTTTGAACCTAACTAGCTAGGTCCCTTTGTCATCATATCAGTTTATGGATCTGGGGCCTATCAACTATCTACACCTGAATGGGGTCTATTCGATGAACCTATCAATAGTATCCATCTCATAAAGTTCTAGACCTAAATCACCTAGTGCACGGTTCAAGTTCTAGAAAAATGGTTACCTTGATGAAAACCTGGTAAATAGGTGTCTTAGTGACAAGAAAAATACAAACAAAATCAGAAAAGAGAAAAAAATACAAAAAAAAAATACAAAAGAGAAAAACACAAAAAAATCATAAAGACTGAAAAAGTGCAATAAAAACATGTAGTGAAAACCTAGAAATAGGTGCTATTTGTGATTTAAACCATTTTTTCTATCTTTTGGAGGCATGTCATGGTTGTTCACTTTCACTATCATTTTTCATCCCTTATCATATCCTGGCAACGTGGTCATGTCCCACCCTAGCTTGGGGGAAAAATTTGGACCTCACTGGGGGCAATAAATTAGAGTTTAAACAAATGGAAAAACAACAATAAGACAAACGTAACAAAAACAATGATCAAAACACAACCCAACATTGAACATCAATCACCATCAGAAACACATCAAACATCCATATCATATCAAAATCCAAAACAGGTCAAAAATTAGTCAAAAAGTCAAAAACTGTGTCATTTAGTTGAATTACATGGTCTCTGTGTGTATAACATAGGCATGGCTATACTTTGATTAGCCCCCGAGACCCCTAGGATAGGTATTTAGGTTAAGTTTTTGGTCAAAATCTCATAAAATCACAAAAACATTAGAAAATCAAAATCAAAATCAAATCAAAATGGATGATCTAATATGAATAATGGCTCAAATACTTTAAGCAAAGGTTGGATGATTATACTTTGATATTTGTTATCATTTATTTAGATCAACTGGATGATGTATTGAACTAGAGAAGCTAGGAAGGAGAATGGTATTTTCTTTGTCTGTTGTTTGTGAGTTAATCATTATTATTATGTGAATTGTCACGAGACGTGCTCTACAAAGTATCATTGATGCCATTCAGAATTCACATAGGAAAGTGATTAATTCTTGTCTATTTACGCAAGAAATGCTCAGGTCATCTCTGTTTAATTATAACTAGATGCTTTTGTTCACTTGCAATATCAAAAAAATCATGGAATTAGTACTCAGGTCATCATGGTCTAAATTATACCTTCGATGCTTGTACTCACTTTCAACATTTTTAAAATCTCTATGATGATAGAAAACACAATAAATGTATTGTTAAGATTCCAATGTTTGCATGTAGAAAAGCATAGTAAAATAGATTGCATCCATGATAGTTTTACACCTACAGAGTGTTTGTTACAAAAGCTGGTAAAGGATTCAAAAAATGATAATATATTTTCTCATAATAAATTCAGTATACTTGACATTAACAAAAACATCATCATTATCATGTAGCTGCATCATCATTTTCATTGCATACATTAGAAAGCATTTAATTTATCATTTCATCATTCATACATTTAAATCAAATAATTTGCATTGAACATATCATATTTTTCATATCACACATCATAAAACTGCATGAGAAAACTATCAAAAACATCCTCAATATCATGTAATTACATTTCCATATTGTACATCCATTCATCATATCATATATCATGTATTCAAAATACCATTATATTCATCATTTTTCATCCACTTATTACATCATATATTTGCATTTAAAATATATATCACATAAGTAAAGTACACATATCCCATTTACATCATACGTCATATATCATTAAAACATCATATAGGTACATTATCATATAATTTAGAATTTCACATCATCATACATCTATTTCATCCATATAAATAACTGCATACATCAGGCATACATACATCATGATTATAAATTGCATCCATAACATCATAATATAAGGATCATCACATAGCATATAGAACATAGAAAATAAATGCATCCATCATAGAATCATAAAGAGCACGTAATAGATTGATAAAATCCATTGCATATCATATAGATCTCAAAATCATAATGTCAAGTATACAATGATGTCTAAAATGAAGAGAGATATATCATCAAAAATGGTTGTGAATCAAAATAATCAGAGTGTACATCACATCTCAAAATATGACAGAAGGTACAATCATGAAGCTATGTGTTGCTAGCTCCAGACGGTGTAGGCATCTCAGGACCAGTCCCTCCACCATCGGATGTACCAAGATCTCTCGGGTCTCTCAGGAGAGGCTGTGTCACACCTCTACTCACAATCCTTGACTGGGACCTGCTAGATCGAGATTGTGCATAACTCACTCTCTACTCTAAAGGAACGACATCATAGAATTTACCTCTATAGTACTCTACCTCCCAACCAACATGGACAACCTCTTGCATATAATCCACTACAGTGGTACCATCCGCCAATCTCTACAATCTCTCAGTTGTAGCCTGAGCCTGCTCTGCAACCCGTCTAGTGGCATCCCTCTCAGTTTTCATTGATGTAATATGTATCTGAGTCATAGCCAACTGAGCCTGTACCTAAGCTAGAGCCTATGCATGTGACTGGGCCTGTGCCTACATCTGAGCCTATGTCTGCATCAATAGACCCTGAGTCTAAACCAGTTGACCCTATAAGGTCTGTACCTGCACCTATAGGCTCGCAATCTAGGTATGCTACTATTGGGATGGTACACTGATCCACACATGTTGCTCTATAGGATCTACCACTGCTTGCCTCTTACGAGGCACCGTGTACTCCTGTACATCTATGGCTAGACCTGATCCACCTGCACCTAACCCACCAGAACTATCTCCACTACTCTCATCACTGCTGCCCTCCTCATCCCCACTGTCCTCCTCATCACCACTGCCCTCGACATCCTCCACCTCCTCCTCACCAACCTCCTCTCTCCTCCGTCGACAACTGTGTGCAACAGAAACCCCCTCCTCGGCAGGTAGTGGTGTTGTCTCATCAGGAATGGTAATACGTGGAAATGGATGAAGAAACAAATACTTTGCATAATTGGCTGAAATAGGTGGCTCAATAATATCAGGTCGGATCTCCCAAAATTGAGGTGGTAGAACCTAGAACTCCTGAACAATGACATCATATGAAAGGTCGGGCCCCCAGTATATAGAATCTACCTTTCAAAGAGCATAATGGGAAACACCCTAGGGCATGCCCTGAATAATACCATATTGTCTAAGCACTCGTCTGAGCAAAAATGTCTCCAACACCCAACGTGTATGCCCAATTTGAATCATTGACTAACATAGATAAGGTAAATGAATGTCGTTGTCACCCCAGTGCTCACAATCTAAGTAGGGACACCATGTCATAGCCTCTATATCATCCAATACTCTCCTCCAGTGATCCAACTTACCCAATCTAGGCTGAGTAATTTGACCTGTGTACATATGTGCATATGGTCGCATGGCAGGTCATTGTCTAACCATCACTGGATGTGTAACAACAATATGCTCCCACACTCACACCTATAGTAGAGTGACTCCTGAAGACAAACTATGACCTCCAAGGTAAACAACTGAATGCAAATCATGATACAGATGGGCAAGCATACACATGCCCCAAGCATATCTTGTCCCATGTACAATCATGCTCTCCAACACATGGCCCCAACCAAAAAAAAGTCCCTTTGACCTAGGATCAGGACAAAGGAACCCTCCAATGAAACCAACAAGTATTGTAGGAAAAGTGGCATAAGCATCCACCATCTCACGCCACGAAATCCAATATCCAGAAATATGATCTGAAATACTCTGCGGAGGGAATCAATCTCGTCCTACTCTGAAGAATCATACACTACAATGTCACCAACAACTGGTATCTATAGGATCCACCAGACATCCTCAGGGGTGACTTTCATCTCGCCAATAGGAAGGTGGAAAGTATTATGCTCACTATGCCACCTCTCTGCTAGGGCTATCAAGAGATCCTGATTAATCCTAATCTAGGGCATATCTAATAATGAAGACAAACCATAACATGTAATAACTGTCATCTCAGGTTGCACTAGCTATGGTATCAAATCGAATGTACAAGGAAACCGCTCTTGAATCTAAAGGTTCGTCAAAGCCGCCTATCATCACGAAATATTCAAAGTCAGTACTTTTTGTCAAATCATCAAACATCAATTATCCTATCAAATCTAATCAGCTCTTGGTGATACTTTTGATTAAATCTCATGAGAGAACATCATCAAACCTCACCTATCATGAGGTCAATTATCAAACATCATTGAACCTCACCTATAATGAGGTCAATTAATCAAATCAACCTCGCTTATCATGAGGTATATCAAACAAACTATAATTATTCTTCGCCTATCATGAGGATAACTATCATCATTCAAACATCAGATCCCACCTATCATGAGGTTGAACACCATCTACTTGATTAAGATCATCAATCATATCAAACCAACGGCTGACACGATCAAAATTGACAAAATCAAGGATAAATTTGATAAACTACATCATTCTGACTTGGATGCGCTAAAACAGTGTTTCTAGGCACCACAATATCAGAAGCGCCATTAAAACACCTCGAAGCACTAAAACAAGCACTCAAAGTGCTAATTTATCATATGCACAATTTCAGGAGGCAAAAGTGTTATTTCCAAACATCAAAGCACCATTTCAGTGAATGCGCTATTCTAGGAGGTCAAAGCGCTAATCTATTGGGTCAAAGTGTTGAACTATTCAAAGCACTAAAATAGAAATCAAAAGTGCTAAAATATCTATCCTAGGCGCTAAAACTTTAAAAACGCTAAAGTAACCTATGAAAGCGCTACAATATCTATCCTAAGCACTACTTCGTTAAAAGCATTGAAACAAACCACGAAAATGCTACATCGGGCCTTAGATGCGCTAAAAGAATTAACAAACTTAAAAACTGAAAATAGGCGCAAAAAATAAGAAAATACGAATAACAAGGAGGTTCATGGGTATGTATCAAAGGTTCGTAGGCGATCGGGTGGTTGTGTAATCACACGCACTCAAACTGGTGAGTGTGGTAAGGAATCATCATCTTGCTCCAAAATTGCTAAAACCACTCTCTCTCACAATTTTTAAAACTCAAATGCACAAATGAGTTCAAAATAACTATTTGGACCTTTTATAGGTTAATTAAGATGGGATTTGATGGGATTTATTATTTTTATTTTCAAATGGGGTTTAATTCATTATTTCATCACTGGGGCAATTTCTACAATCTTTGTCGGGAGATAAATTATTTCAACAACAAATCTAATCAATTCATCATAAAATCATAAAAAAATTGAAAAAAAAACCCACAAAAATCAAAAATTCATCAATTTATCTCCCAAGGGGGCATATATTCGTCATCAGCTAAAATCAATGTCTAGGGAAAGTCTGAGGCATACTGAAAAAAAAATCGTCGATACTAGCAGCAGCAGCAAAATTTTCTTTGAAGCAATCCGTAAACACATCACTTCAAAGAGGGGCAAAATGTATACACCTAAAAATGGTCTGGATAATCTAATTAATTAAATACAATTTATTTGATTAATTACCCTTAAATTCATCTATTATTAAATAAATAGAAATATTTATTTATATAGTTCATTTTTCTAATTCTTCAATTTTAATTACATTCTCCTATTTATTCTGTCTTAATTAAATAAGAAAATTCAATAGTTTGTATTATTTAATTATCTAATCATGTTTCCTCTCAATTAAATAGAAATATCATAAAGTTTTATTTAATTATCATATCTCTTTTTATTAAATAAGCAAATGTCAAATATTTGTTTTATTTAATTAAAAATCTTCTTTTTGCTAAATTTGAATAAATCCAAAAATTCAAATAAAGGCATAAAGGCTATTTCCTCTATTCACTCACTAATAAAATTAGATATTTTATATCTAATTAATTCAACTTGGCATTCATGGGAAAGTTTGGAGAAAAATTACAGACAAACTAGAAATCAATTTGTCAATCTCCTTCCTCTGATTCTTCCTACCATTTGGCCAAATTTTTTCATGAGGAGGAACCATTCCCATAATCAGCTCAAGCTTCTTCATCCTTCACCATTCAATCCTCAAGATCAAATCTAGACCTTTGCCTTGCTGCCACATCACAGGATGCTACTGTGAATCTATATATACAGCCTTTCTCCACAGGAAATGGATCCGAATTTTGTGCAATCTTACTCTACAAAAATAGCAATCAAGCATTCAAGCATTTAGCAATTATCATTCAACAATAGCAATCAGTAGAATCATAATGATGGCATTCCATTTAGATTCATCATAGTTTATAGTAGCTTCATTTATCTATTTTATGTCATTTACATCAGAAGGATTTCATCATTGCACTTAGAAATAGAATCATACAGCTTTAGCATCATAATCATAATCATCCCATTCTCTAGATTGGCATTTTAACAGTCATAGTGCTAACCAAATCTAAGAGCCCTCTATGAAGTGTTGTTTGTTATTTTACTCATTACTTATTCCACACTTACAAAGGGAAATATGGTCCTAGAGCTAATTGGAATCAAAATCCTTGGCCAAGTCCAAATCAATGGACTCCTCCTTACCAAGCACAACCACCACCTACATTCTAGGGTCAACCAAAATGGATGAATCCTCAGTGGAATCAACCATAGTGGTAGTTGAACCAACCACAATGGCAGCAAAATCAAACACAATTTCAACCATGGAAAAATCAGGGGATGAGGCATCTATGGGCACAGTCACCTCCATTAGTCATTGGTCCTAATCCTGCTAATGAATAAGTAAACCAGCCTCAATTTCTAGTGCAACCTGTTGCAAATCCAAAAAACAATCCTACTTATCCAAATCCTCCTACCTTGAATGTGATAGATTCCAACGATATTCAATTAAGGAACCATAATGTCCCATCCATGCCAAATGCTAAAGACTAGGATGGTGAGAAAAAGGAAAAAGAGTATTTGAAGGAAAACCAGAACTCTGATGATGTATAAAAGGTTAAGCAAGCACCTTATCCTGAGTGTTTGAAAATAGAACAAGTAGCTCCTAATAGCGCCCAACTAAATTATATGAATGTGGTAGATTCTCAAATTCTTTGTGAATTGAAAAAGATCAATATTGAGATATTGTTATTATAGGCCATTAAAGACATACCAAAAATAAATTAGTTGGTTAAATCTTTTTGTATGAAAAATCCAGGTAGGAAGAAGAAATTATCTTCTACAATACAAATAGGGACTAAACTCACTGATGTGTTTTCAAGAAGATTACTACCTCAAAAATATAATGATCCTAGTAGTCCTGTGATAACTTTGAGTATTGAAGGAATTGAGATAACCAACGTACTAATTGATTTAGGAGTAGCTATCAATATCATCACATCAAACATTGTTGAAATGTTGGGTATGACAAGTGTTCATCCCACAACAACTATTTTACAGTTGGCAGATCAATCTACTACTAAACTTGAAGGTGTTATTGAAGACATCATGGTTACTATTGATACATAGGATTATCCAGTCGACTTTTTAGTTCTTAAAGCTAGAAAGAAGAATTTCAGTTATCCAATTATTTTAGGAAGACCATGGTTGGCTACTGCAACAAAATTAATAGATTGCAAATCAATAAGTATGATCATTTCTAATGGTTAGAAGCAGAAGGAGTTGTCAGTTTTTCCTCTAGCCCAACCATCATTTCAGCCTAATACTCAACTTTTGGTTTATGAGGATATCAATTCAGAAGGAGATGGCATTGAAAAATTGGATATGGTTGCTTTGGTAGAATATGTTGAGGAATATGAAGAACATGATCTTAATTCGGAAAAGATAGGTCAAGAAAAAAAGAAGAATTGTCAAGGAATGTTACATAAACAAAATTCACACACGTCCCTTAAACACACTTGTTGGAGATCCACTTGATTCTAAGAATAAGACCAAAGAAATAACAGTAGCAAGGGATAAGCCTCTTTTCATTAATTCATTCTTATCTTCTTCACAAGAAAAGGAATTGAAGTAAATCTTGGAAAATCATACTGAAGCATTTGCTTAGGAATATAAAGACATAAGAGGAATTCACCCTTCTATTTGTACTCATCATATTTATACTGAAGATGTTAAACCAGTAAGGCAAGGTCAAAGAAGGATCAATCCTGCTATCTGCTAACCTAGGGTTTATTTATCCATTATCTGATAGTCAATGGGTTTTCCCATTAGTTATTGTTCCCAAGAAAAATTGTAAATGGCATGTATGTGTGGACTACAAAGAATTAAACAAAGCCACTAAAAAAGATCATTTTCCTTTGTGATTTATTGATCAAGTACTTGATAACCTAGCTAGTAGTAGTTATTTCTCTTTCCTAGATGGCTTTACTGGTTATAATCAGATCCAAGTGGCTCCTAAAGACCAAGATAAAACTGCCTTTGCATGTCCTTGGGGAACGTATGCTTATAGTATTCTACCATTTGGACTATGTAATGCACCAGCCACTTTCCAGAGAGTTGTTATGGTATTTTTTATAGATTTGACTACCTCATGTGTAGAAGTGCATATGGATGATTTTACAATACATGCACAAACATTTGAAAAGCCACTTGAAATTTTGAATATTTTTTTGCAAATATGTAAGGATCTTAGGTTATCTTTGAATCATGAAAAGAGTTCCCTCATGATGACATAAGGG
Organism: Sequoia sempervirens; assembly: GCA_007258455.2. Taxonomy (NCBI): domain Eukaryota; kingdom Viridiplantae; phylum Streptophyta; class Pinopsida; order Cupressales; family Cupressaceae; genus Sequoia; species Sequoia sempervirens. The sequence goes on from VDFB02109042.1 coordinate 31,435,421, forward strand.
ATTTTTCTAGGAAATTACATTTCAAAAGAGGGGATAAAAGTTGACCCCAAGAAAGTAGAAATCATTCAAAAGATTGAGATCCCTAAAAGTCAAACTGAAGTTCATAGTTTTCTTGAGTATGTTGGTTACTACAGAAGGTTCATTGAAGGGTTTAGTAAAATTGTTGAACCTTTGTTTACATTGCTCAAGAAGGATGTAGAGTTTATATGGACAAGTGATTGTCAAAAATCATTTGAAACAATTAAACATGCTTTAACTACTTCTCCAATTATCAAAGGACCTGTTTAGGGAGTTCCATTTCATATACATGTTGATGCATTTGGAGCAGTCCTAGGACAAAAATATGAGAATGAAGCAATGCATGCTATCTACTATGTTAGTAAAAATATGAATCCTACTGAAAGAAATTACACAACAATTGAAAAATAATTTCTAGCAGTAATATATGCAATTAATAAATTCGGGCACTACATTACTGGTTACAAGATATTCATTCACACTAACACAGACCATGCTACTATTAAATATCTGATGAATAGAGCTATAGTGGGTGGACGAATTATAAGATGGCTATTATTATTGCAAGAATTTGATGTGACAATTGTAGATAAGCCTAGTAAGGATAATGTTGTTGATTTCCTTTCAAGAATTTTTTTGCAGGGTGATCAAGAGTCGGTAGATGACACATTTCTAGATGAGAACTTGTTCACAATATCAATTCATCCTCTGTGGTTTGTTGATCTTACAAATTATCTTGTAACAAGGAAGTGTCCAAATCATTTTAATCCTAAGTGGAAAAGGAGATTAATTCGTGAAAGTTCTAGATTCCAATGGATAAATGGACTTTTATTTAAGATGTGTCTTGATCATGTTCTTCACAGATGTATTGTAGAAATAGATGTTTATGATGTCATACATGCTTTCCATTATGACCCAGAAGGAGGACATTATTCAGTGATCAGAATGGTTCATAAGATTTTGGGAACTGGTTATTTTTGGCCATCTATGACAAAGGATGTTTCATTCTTTGTTAAGCATTGTGATGAATGTCAGTGCATGGGAAGACCTACATCAACAATGGAGATATTATTACAACCTTAGATAGTTCTGGAACCATTCGAGAAATGGGGAATTGATTTCGTGGGACCTGTTGATCCACCTTCTAGAGGACAACACTATATTCTAGTTTGCACAGGCTATGTCACAAAGTGGGTTGAAGTGAAAGCTTTTCCAGCAACAAAGGAAGATAAATTAGCTAATTTTATGTACAAACATATTCTTCAAAGATTTGATGCACCAAGGGAGATAGTATCAAACCAAGGACCTCAGTTTGTGTCTGCTATGATGGACGATTTTATGAAAAGATATCAGATGACACACAAAAAATCTACACCATATCATCCTTAGGCAAATGGGAAAGTAGAAGTTACTAACCAGGAATTAGAAAATATTTTGACAAAGACTGTTTCATTAAGGAAAAAAATGGGACAGAAAGGTTAGATGAATCAATCTGGGCTTACAATACAACCTAGAAGACAACCACTGGATTCTCTCCATATGAGTTAGTGTATGGGAAAACTCCAGTCATGCCTATTGAATTTGAGTTGTAGACATTAAAAATAACATTCGAAGTTGGTATTGACTTGCCTGAGGTAGAAAAGAATAGGATTCTACAACTGAACTAATTTGATGAAATGAGAATGGAAGCTCTTCAACACACAGAAATAATCCAAAAGCAAAGAAATGAATGGCATGATAGGCACATTGTGACCAGACAATTCAAGAGAGGAGATTGGGCACTATTATTTAACTCCAAATTTCAATAGTTTAAAGGGAAATTCCATACAAGATGGTTGGTACCCTATGAAATTGATCAAATTTTTCAAAATGGAGTTGTTCAACTGATACCAATAGATGGAGAAAGAAGGATTATGTTGGTTAATGGTCATCATCTGAAGATGTATCACAAACCTACATCAAGAGAGGAATTTCTATTAGATTTACAACATACAATTGAACATGTTCTAGTGGAAGATATTTCTTCCATAGGAGAATGTGCTCCTATATAATTTTTTGAAAAAGAGGCATGAATAAAGAGGGTAGATTGAAAACCAGAAATGGTGGTTTATATCCTAGAAAAAAATGAAAAATAAAAAAATATATAAAAAAAGGAATGGCTGAAAACCAAAAATGGCAGTCTTCCTCGATCAACTCCAGTTTGCTCTTGATGACTCCTGTTGACTCCTGACGACTCATGATGTTCCCAAGGTTCATAGTAATAAATTTTCTTGTTAATTCTGAGCTCTCTCTGATTGACTCGTTGGAAACTTTTCCAATTGAGATAATTTGTATGCTCTGTTTGACTTATGCATTAAATAAAGGTATGCATTTATTGTAAGTATTATTTTTGAAATATTATTTTCTAACTTAGTTATTATGATGTGAAATTAAGTAAATGTTTTAAGTATAGAAATCTCCACCCAATAGTTATTAATATTGTAATAAGTATCTATTAATTATTGTAAAAGTTGGTGGAAAGATAAGGATGTGACATTTAAATGACTTTCACAATAATTTCAAGTAATAATGAGATCTTCATATCAATTCCAATGAGACAACTTTACAAATCATAATGCAAAGTATAGGTTTGTTGTGTGTGAATCATCCAAAGGGAATAAAGAGAAATTAATAATGAATGATTTGATGTGACATGTGATTTTTTTTTTTTGAAATTGTTGTGTCTTGGTGAAGAAGTGCTCTTTTTTTTTTCTTAAACAAGTGTGACCGCCATTTTCCCTATTGAGTTGCAGAACTAGAAAAAATGGGGAATAAGAGAAATTCAGAGCCTAAAAATTTCAATTTGGATCCTAAGACTGAGAGATTACTCAAAGAAGTTGGGTGGCTTGATTTTATTCAAATCTATGAGGATTTTGAGCTTGAATTGGTCAAGGAATTTGTCAGAAATTTTCATGTTAAGATTACCAAAGTAAGAGGGGAAGTAATAGAGGTCAGTCCTGCCATCATAAGTGAACTTTCTAGTATTCTAGCTGAAGGAGAACCTGTCAATAAATGGAATATTAGTTTTGAAGAATTGGTTTCAACATTTCATGAAGAACTTGAAAGGTGTTTTGAGATTCAATGGCATAAAGGAAGTCAGAGGGCAATTGATCGCAACAGCCTAGAAGAGCCCTAGAAAACAATTGTGATGTGGTTAATGAAATTCTTCACTTGTGAAGGATAATATGGTACAATCTTAGGACTAGGAATGTGAATGTTGATGCATTTAAGGTATGGTAATACCAAACCTTCTGCAAAAATCAAGCTACCTACCTTTCTATTTTCACAAATTTCTTCTATGGTATCTAGGGTAGAATCTAGGGGTTTATCATCTATAAGATATCATAGTTTGATACATTTGATAATCAAGCACCATTTTATGAGAAAAGAGTTCAGTAGAGAAGGGTGGCTAGAATTTTTTTTGGCTTCCACTATTAAGCATGGAAGAAAATCCAAGAAGGGGCCCATAGTAAAAAGGGTTAAAATTGAAAAAGGAGAATCTTCTAAAAAAGGACAGAAATAGAAAAAAAGGAAGCTACAGGAATCCGTTAGGGAAACCCATTGTAAAAAGAAAAAGGAGTCAAGAGAAGAAAACCCTAGTACTTATAACACCCATGTTTCAACTCTTGACAGCTTACATGAGCAACCTACTGAATCTCCTCAGGACACTTTAGGAGGCCATGAAAAATTCTAGACCCCTATACAGTCTCCTAAACATGTCGTAAGTTTACATGAAGTTCCACTTCCAACTCTTGAAAGAACCCCTGTATTAGAAGCCCATAGCTCACCTCATGAAAAGCAATATCCTCATATTTCAATAAAAGATAGCTCTGTTGAAAAATATGATCATCAAATAGAGGAAAAAGAAGCTTCTGAGGAATTTAAAGATGAGGAGGCTGAATCTTCTTCTCCACATTTGTTGGTTTTTAAAAGAAGGAAGGGTAAAGAGCCAATGGTCAAACAAGAGAAATCTACTCAAATGCAAGAAGGAGAGGAAATTGAGGAAGAAGAAGAGATAGCAAAGGAAATGGCAATGTCAAGAATCCAAGCAAAATTAGAGGAAGAGAAAAGAAGAATTCAATTTATTGAAGAGAAGCTAAAAAGGAAAGAAGAGGAAATGCAACAATCTATAAATAAAGCAGAGAAAATAGAAAATGAAATGGTATAAAAAGAAAGTATTTTATAGGGACAATTAAAAAAATAGAAAAGGCCTTACAACAAGCTAATGCATAGGCATTAGCCCGAGCAGAGGAGATAGCAAGGTTAAGTGCAAAAGAAATAGGAAGATTGAAGGAAAAATTAGAGCAAAAAGAGGAGCAGTTAAGAAAGCAATTGAGTAAGTTACATTCTCATGAGGCTTCCACCTCATCTACTTGAAGGAGATATCTTTCTCTGGCTACAATGAAATTGAAACAAGAAAATAATCAGTTGAGAAGTCAAAATCAATAGTTAGAAAAAGAAAGAAATGCAGCGAATGAGAGATTTCAACAAGTTGTAAAACTATCCTTTGGAATATTGTCTATGAGAAAGCCATCAGGGTTATATGCATTATTTTTGAGGGAAAGATTTCTCCAATAGAAAATCAATCAACTGGTTCTGAAGAGAAAAATAGATTATGATGATGACAATGAATTTATTAATATTTTTACAGTAGTCATCCCACTATTCAAAACCAGATGTGTGAATTTTTTTAGCATGATTTTCTTCTTGGTCATTTTCCTCAATCTTTTCTGAATGTTTTTATTGAAGAGTTACAAATTAGGTATTTTGTATCATTGTTGCAGAATCAAGTTGAATGGGAAAATTAGGTATCTCAGTACAAAGATGCACATATGAAGTTGGGTATTCCTATGAAAGATGAGACCCCCTAGTCAAGGACTTTTAGAGCCAGATTCAAGTATTTTGCAATGTCATAGAATGTAGCAACAGTTTACAAGAGGAATCTATCTGAAAACATTCAAGTTTTTAGAAACATTCAAGATCACCTTCCATCCAGAGCTTTAACTGTAGCAAGAGAGAGGTTTCGTAGTATTCTAGCACCATTAAGGAGAAGAGAACCCATCTCACCAAGAAACCTTACCTGGAGTCTCACTAGAGTGAGACTTTGATAGATGTCATCGAAGAGAAGCTAGCCAATTGGATTGGGATGAGATTCAGACCACCCTTGATCATAATGCCCGCACCTACATTTAATGCATCACCATAGTTCATAGGAGAGAGTTTGAGAGAATGGATGAAAGAAATTGAAACATTGAAAGGATATGCTCATCCTAGGACTTACTTAGAATATATGATGCAAGATTTTGATTTGGTTGACTTAATTACTTGGATGGTGAATAGAAATAGGAATTTACTAGATCCTCAGCCATGAGGACATGGTTGATAGTAGGAGGGGGAGAAATGACGAGTGCTCAAAATGACACTTTAATTGATCATTTTATGTTTACAAAGACTTTATTATGTTGTTAATTAACTATGCTAGTGGTAGATTAAATACTTATATGTTTGCTTGTTTTATCTTATATTTAACTAATTTGAGGATAAATTAGAAATGATATTTTGCATTGAATGTATTGCTTTTTAATGATGTTAATGATGAAATGACTATGCAATTTTAAATCTCTACTATCATATTAGCATTCTATCTTTGAGGATTTCGTTCAAGTGATTAAATGCTTACTTCATGACCTGGATATGTTAAAATTTCTATTTAACAATGTGAAATCAATTACGCTCTTGAACGCTCTAGTTGGATATTGATTCATCATGATTTTGAATTGACTTCCTTAGTCGGTTTGGAAACTCCTTGTTCCAGCTATTATGAGGCGAAATTCTCTATAATAATTTCAGATCTATTTTAGTCTTAGTTTTCTGCTTTGTATCTTGGTGGGTAGCGCCATGATTTTGAATTCAAATAATGGATATTCCTATAAATAATCCATCCTTAGATTTAGTCTGGAGTTAGATAATTCTTCATTGAATATTGTACTGTTTGTAATACGCACTTTTTTCTACTTGCCTATTTGGGCCAATTCGAATGCAAATCAGGAGTTAATTTGAATCTTGGTGTTAAAGGTCCCACTAGAGGAAGAGCAGGGCCCGCTCAACTGAAGGAGATAACCTTGTGTTATGTTCTTTTGATTCAACTAATTTATGTTCAATTTGTATCAATTAGAAAGTTAAGAATGTTGATCTTTGTTTAATCATTATTAGTGACTGCAATTACTTATACTCTTAGATTAAGTTCATTGTGTTCTCAAGGTAGTTCGTTATGCTTTACTAAATATTAATATTCATTTGTTTACTATAGATTTAATTGTTGTTCATAGGAATTAGACTTAATAACTATTTTCAAATGCATGTGGTTTTAATGGGAGAAATAATGATGACTGATGGGAAAATTAAAATTGAAGCTTGTTTGGAATTCATTCATGGAATTTAGTGTTATTGTTTTCTAGATTAATATTTATTTTCTTGCAAACATAAATAGATTCTCTTTTGCAAACGTAAATAGATTCTCTTTTCAAGTAAATTTTAATTCTGAATTTTAGATTAAGAGTGAATTTAGTTATAGCTTAATTTTTCCATGAATCAATTACAATTAAGTCAGGTGGATTCTAAACTAAGTTATTAGATTCTGAATAAGCATTAGTTAAGAAATAAGTTAGGATTAAGTCCTTAAAATTAGATAGAAATTAGTTGTTAAGTTCCACTCTTGAGAGCTCCTAAAAGCTCCTGAAAGAGTCAGACTGAAACCAAAAGTCACTATTTACAGTGCAAAACCCCCCAATTTGTGGAGACGTCCTTATCACATATAGCTCTAAGACACACCCGGTTCAATAATTGAAAGATTAAATGATGCAAGAAGTGGCATCAATGACCTTTCCCATCAATAACCCTTCCTATATCCCTGACTACTTTACTTGGATAACAGAGTAGAGGTCAATGTGATAACTCAAATCATGATGATAACATTAATACATAAGAATAGTCTTTGAGGAAAAAATCAAGGAACTAGATTCCTTCAAGGGAGAAGTGGTAAGGATAGTCATAAATAATGCAAAGATAACCAAAAGAAATGATGATGAAAATAATTTTTTAAAGATTTTTACAGTAGTCATCTCACTATTCAAAACCATATGTGTGAATATTTTCAACATGATTTTCTTCTTGGTCATTTTCCTCAATCCTTTCTAAATGTTTTTATTGAAGAGTTACAAATTAGGTCTTTTGTATCATTGTTGCAGAATCAAGTTGAATGGGAAAATCGAGTATCTCATTACAAAGATGCACAGATGAAGTTGGGTATTCCTATGAGAGATGAGACCCCCTGGTCAAGGACTTTTAGAGCCAAATTCAAGTATTTTACAATGTCACAGAATGTAGCAATAGTTTACAAGAGGAATCTATCTGAAAGCATTCATTTTTTTAGAAACATTCAGAATCACCTTCCATCCAGAGCTTTAACTGTAGCAAGAGAGAGGTTTTGTAGTGTAGACATCAAAAATATAATGATTGACATCGTGCATTCGATCCTGACTTACTAACATTGTTTCTTCCTGAATCATCCCTCGGTCTAACTATTTAATCAAATTCCCCTATCTGATTAAATTCATCAATAATCCTCTCTTGATTAAATAAATCACTTTATCTGAATCAAGTTGTTTCTCTTGTTAATTAAATCAATCCATCTGATCTAATTATCCCTATTTAATTAAATAATCAATTTATTTGATTAAATCTCTAAAGTCTATCCATTAAATTAAATAAATTAAAACCTTATTTGATTTGATCTAACACCATCTCTTTTAATTAAATAAATCAAAATCCTTATTTAATTAACCTCTTATCATATTCCTCTGTATTTGATTTAATAAACCCATAAATCTAAGTCAAATAGGTCACATCATCTAATCTCATATTAAATTAATTAGCCCTTGATTAATTTAATCTCTTATCATGTCATATCCTCTAGATTTTGCAAGTTGCACATGAAAATAGATTTAATTCATTTATTAAATCTCTGTTTTCCTCACAATGCATCTTTTGGAATATTCCCTCAATTTGAATTCAAAATTCCAAGTCAACATGTACATCCAGAGGCATTTAAAACCTCTTACATGTCCTTTTCCTTGAGCCAAGTGGCATTGTGCATTTTCCTTCCCTCTTGCATGTCATTTCAACAAATTTGAATTTCAAATATTGGCATTTATTGGCACAAACCCCAAAATCTTACTACAACCATCATCCATTCATAGCTTGACAAGTGGCATCATATCATTGGATGAATGGTAGTCCCATTGCTCAAATTTGGGCATTCATCCATCTTGAAATCTTATAAATGAAGAGATCCTCTCCTCATTTTATCATCCACAAGTATTGCAAAGTTACCATGCTAAAATACTTAGCCATTCTCATCCATCATTTGAATTCTTAGCTAGGCTTTTTGCAGATTTGGCTTGGAGTTCTCATCTTTCATCAAAAGTGGATCAATATCATCTTCAACATATCAAGATTTCATCATAGGAATTGAGAAAGGGCCAATTTTCACATCAAATTGGGACCAATTCCCCCATGGGATCAAGTGTTTGCTTCTCTAATTAGGATTAAATCTAGTTTTATCTTTTGTATTGTGTTCTTCACCAATTTCTTTCCTATTTTGAGTTTGCAAATGGATTTCATGGGGAATCCTTGTTTTAGCTTGTAATTCCTTGTCTAACTCATTTATTCATGTTTTTTTATAGGTACTAGGAAAAGGGTTAACACATTTGGCGCTAGAAGGAGGGCTTGACATCATTATTTCTAACAATTTCTTGAAATTTCCACGTTTTCTTGATACACAGGAAATTCCAATGTGGGCTCATCAGCGTCACTATTTTAGTAACGCGGTCTTGTCAGCGTCGTTGTTTTAGCATAATATGTATGTTGCAGGTTGTAGGTTGTGTTGAAATGTAGATGTTTTCTAGTTGTGAAAAGTGTATTTCTTTCTAGGAGCATAAGCATTAAAACCTTCTTATGAAATATTTATGCAAGAAGCATATATAATTAAGTTGTGTATGTCAAGTTTTTGTCATTGATTGAAACTGTGTGTGCAAGTTGTGTTACATGTTTCCTAGATAGTGTTTTGGTGCATCACCTTAAGTTTTAGTTCCAGTTTATGTTTTTCCTTTTACCCTTTCCTCTGCAAGTCATTAGAGTTGTTTAGGTGAGTACCTTAGGAGCTAACCTTCTCTAGAGGTCCATTCCAAGTTTAGGTAACCCACGGGCCTAGGAATGTTCCAATGTTACACCAAAGTGCTAAGTTATGCAACTTAGCAAGGGCACAATTTTGGAGATAACAGTTTTTGGCACGCCCAGTGGGACTAGTTCGATGAACTTGTCATCAAAATATTGATATATTTGGTGTTTCTCTCAATATTATCAGCCTTTGGAGGTAGTACAAACAACACCATGGTGACTCCAATCATATATCAGCTAGTTTCAATAGTCCACATACCTGCAACTAAATGAGCTTGGTGCTACTCTTTAGTTTTTTATCATTTGAAGTACTTTCTCAGCACCTAATGACTCTAATTGGTATTTTGACCCACTTTCTAGTGTTTCAAGACCTTGTTGTCTATTTTCATTCCAAGTTTGTTGTCTAGAATTGCATATGTTTCATGTTTTACCCTTACAATGTCTAGTTATCAACACCATAATGGTTATTCTCCATTTCATGAAAATTCAGGCTTTTGGCCTCCAAACAACCCTTCTTCTCATTGCAATCATCATTACCAATAGGAGCATTTTCAAACCACTCTTGATTTTCCTTGTTTGCAGCCTGTTCATGCCTATAGTCATCCCTGTGAAACCCATTATGATCTAAATCAAACATGCAGCCTCCCTAGTCTGTCCCAAAATGATACTAATTTGGGTAGCATTAAGAGTTTGATGTTGGATTTCCAAAGGAAAATTTTAGAAATAGATAAAGAGCAGGAGTATAATATGCAGTTCAAAGAGCTTTCTCATCAAGCTCATATTTATCAGAAGGAGGTAGAGGCACAAAGGTATGAACAGGAGTTTCTTTCTAGACAATTTATAGCCAAAGAGGAACAAATAAAATAATTGCTTGCACAAGTACAAAGGTATGAAACCCAATCAACCCCTTGCATTCCTAGTTTCGATTCAACTCTTCCTGTAATGATGAATCATCCTTTGAATGAAGAGGTTTCCAAGTCCGAAATCCCTATTTTTAAGCAAGTGAAACCTTTTGAGTCTTCAAGTAAGCCTCCTTGTGTCAAAATTCCAAGTTTTAGGAGTGCTCTTTCAATCCAACAGCCAATTCATAACAAAGAGCAGTCTATAATGCCGCATAGTGAGCCTACCAATGAGCCTTCCCCAATGTTTGAAATTCCAAGTTTTAGGTAGCTTTCTACCCTTAAGATTCCAAGTTGGAAAGGGCCATCTTTTCCACTCTGTGAGGTTCTTCAACCAACTATGAAAATGGAACCATGCTCTAGCATCCAGAAAGTAGAAGAAGAGCATGCCCTTAATTAGGACAACTCACTCACTATGAAGGAGGCTAGAGATACAAACCTATTCCAAATAGCTATAGAGAAATACCGATTAGAACAGGAGAATATTGGATAGGAAAAGACCTTTCAAGATGTATCTTTGAATGCTCTAACTTATGATCTTCCTTGTTTTGATGAAGATGGTAAAAAAATTTCAATAGGACAGTAGGGTGAAAAGTTGAAAGAGGTTGATGAAGAAGAGAATTTCACAATTTGGAATGATGAGTTACCTTCTTTCATTTAACATAATGAAGAGGGTGTGAGTTTGATCACACCAAAATTAGTTTCAAAATAGCAAGAAGACATCAAACAATGTGGTGAGTTGTTGATTGATGACAATCAATATGACAATGGGGCTTTAGATCATGAAGAGGAGCATAAAACTGAATCTGACACCATTTTCTGAGAAGAGGAGCAAGTTGATGTCTCAGCTCAGCCTTGTGAAGAGGATACCCTTCGAGAGGAACAAGTTAATATCTCAACTCCACCTTTTCAAGAGGAATTTCTTCAAGACAATGGACATATTTTATTTAATCAGCAAGAGGACAACACTTTGGAGAAATGTTTTGAAAAGAATGACCTTGTTCTTGAAGATAAAGAAGATGTCCCAACCAGAAAGCTTTTAGACCTTGAAGGGGAGCCCAAAGATATTACACATGTATAAGAGGTTAACATTCCTCAAGAGGATCATGATGAATTTTCTTTTTGGGATGATTTGGAGGAGTTTTGTGCTAACCTTGATGTCAAGCCAACTCTGAAAGAAGAGGAAGAAAACCATGAAGTTCCAAATCAGTTGCTTGTACCACAAGAGCATCCCATGGCACCTCATTTTCATCTTAGTAATGAACATGTTAACCTCACTCCATCAGTTGAACCTTTCTTCCCTCCCACCATCTCCCTTTTCAAAGGAGGGCCTGTTAGTTGTAGAGAAAATGAAGGCTATGTAGGTGAAGAGGAGAATATTCCAAGTGAAAATGATGAAGGAATAAGTATTTGCAGCCCATTTTGTGACATTAAATCACAAAAACCAAACTTGCTACAAGAGGATGATGAGCATGATCAGTTGGGAAAGTAGTGAGTAAAGCAAGTGGATGGTAATGAGGAGGAAGATGTGGTCTACTTATTTGACCATATGCCTTGTTTTGTTGACAAGGAGGAGATTCATGCGCAACAACAAGAAAGTGAGGCACTCATGATTCATGATCAGTCACAGGATTCAATTATTTTGAATTAACAAGAAGATGTAGCAGCTACCATGAACAACAAGCCAACAGGGGTAGTTCAATCTTTGTCATTTCAAGAGGTTGTCCTATTAGACACCTAGCAATACTGGAGGCCACTAAATTTCCACAAGTTATTCTTGCACCCAAGCATAAAGATGTAGCTGAAGATGAAAGTATTCAACCTATCCATCCACTTCGAAACAATAGTTTATTTTACCAAGATGAGGAGGTAAGTGGAGGCATTATCATTTTCAAAGAGGTATGGTAGTAGCTAGTTAAAAGTTTGTTATTTCTCTACCTCCTCTTAGCTGCTCATAAACATGTGAAGGATTGTAAGCTCATGAAGAAAGGAAGTTATTTTAGACAACCAGTTAATGGGTTGGTTTGACCAGCTTCTTTTCTGGTTTGAGTAGGTTAGAGTAGACTTCGGTTTAGTTTTTATTTCCTCTAAGTTTTTTTTTGCACAGTTAGTCGGTTTGTTTAGAGTTTTGGTAGTTGGATAAGTTTTCAATGTGTCATACACTGTTATGATGAGTTTCAGTAATATACAAGACTTTTTTCAATTCTTGTTAGTTTTCTATTGACTCATGTGCCCAATGGATAAGCTCAGGCAACTGGTCAAGATGTTTAGCAGGAAAACATATAGCAAATGTCACCAAAAATGTTACCTAATTTAGCTTCCAACTCAATTAGGTAGTGTTGTGATTGTTTTGAAAAGTAAAGATAAAAGGTAAACATTGAGTTTTTCTATTTTCTATTCATATGCACAAAGAATTATCAAACTGATTGCATTTTATTATGCAAATGTACACAAGAGAAATATTGCAAAAATTGTTTGCATAAATTTTATTTTCATTGATAATTACAAATGTATGGTGTCCCACACAAGCCATGGGATTAACTCTTTCAATGCAATAAAAGAAATAAACTATACATTTAAAGATGCAAAAAGGAAAAATCATATGGGAAGACTAGGGATTTGTCATTGCCTAAATGACGAACCCCAAGTTGAATTGTTGCATCCTTGTCCAACTCCTCCTACTTAGATGCTTCGAAAGTTTCCTGATTGCTCTAGAAATTCCTGCATAATATGAGAGTGCTTGTGTTAGAGCTTGGGACCCATAATCTTTACATATGCAACACCAACAAACATATAGCCCATTCTTGTAAAGCATTGAAATAGTTTGCAAATCACAGATGTCCAAAAAAGCAAAGGTTAGTCATAAACATCCATCATGTGCTAAGCTTCACTATTTTTATCTAACATGTTTTTTCACTATGTAGGTATAGGTGAAATTTTCATTGCTAGATCATTTTATTTGATATAAAAGCATGTGGAGTAAAATGGGCTCCCACAAGAGTTGAGCCCAGCATGTTTCCCTTTTGTTTATGACGATAATGAAGAGGCAGTAACCTTGCCTATATCCCTGACTATTTCACTTGGATAACAGAGTAGAGGTCAATGTGATGCCTCAAATCATGATGATAAAATTAATGCATAAGAATAGTCTTTTAGGAAAAAATCAAGGAACCAAATTCCTTCATGGGAGAAGTTGTAAGGAAAGTCAGAAATAATGCAAAGATAACCAAAAGCAATGCATTGCTTAATGACAATAGAAGAGCACTCTAAATTTTTAAAACCCCGGGTACTCTAGACTAAGTGGAAGGGCGGAGTCTAAAAGGGGCAGTGATCTACAAAGGAGTATTCTACCATAAAAGCATAATATTTATACTCAGTCTAAAAGATAGCATTTAGTTCAAATAATATATTTGAGTTGGTAGTGATAGGATGTGATTGAAAATACAATGACAATACCAATGAGATAGTCAATGCCATGGTATCAAGGGAAAGGGATCAACAAGTGCATTTTTTGATAGCATTTTATGAGAAGAAGATTATTTTGTTGGTATTTATACAAGTCCACATCTGAAAACAATTGGGAATGCATAATCATCAAAGAAGGGAAAAATTTTATTGTGGAACAGTTGAATGAGATAGCTCTTGTTTCAACTATCCATTCTCTCATGAAATCTCATTCATAGTATAATTTTTCACAATCTTTTCATAGCAAAGGTGATTATGAAACTGTTGGCCACTACTACATGGCATCACAAGGAAAACAAAGATACCCATTATTTAAAATCAATAGAAGAGAATGAAGGAGACTTAGAATTTCAAGATGCACTCAATGTTTTTCAACTCAGCAGAAATGAGATTTTCATAGGTTACTATTGGAAAGAAGGAGATAAACCCTCACATTCCTTAATATATGTCATCAGCTCCATGGTATCTAAATGTAGAGAGGTTGAGTTTGAAATATCAAAGGAAATGGTAGTCAGATCCAAACTATTCAAAGAAACTAGTATGATAGAGGTGCTCAAGCTTATAGATGGAGGCTCGAGACTTCACAAAACAGAGAAAAGAACAGATAGAAAACTTACCTAAAGATGAAAAGCACCACAAAACCTTCCAAAAACCCTCAACCCTCCAGCACAAGAAACCATGGTGGCGTCCAACAAGAAAAAACAAAATGCAAAGTGAATAACAAATGAAATGAAATGATGCCCTCGGGCTTGTTTTAGGGTTTCTAAACCCTAAGTTGGCCGATTAGAGGAAGACATTTTCTCCTTTATATTAACAAAATTCCTTTCAAACAAATATCATATATATTATATGCTTTAGTCCTTTTCCCACCTTTGCATTTTTTGCAAAGTCTAAACCCTTTAGGACTTGCTTTAAATGCCTTGTGTTTCCTTTTAAAGCATGGTCAAGTGGTTTGCAACAAATTTGAAATGTAAAAATTTATTTAAGTGATGATTTATAAATCACTTTAAAAGAGGTTATAATTGCAAAATAGAGCATGTGTCTTCAAGATATTTTCAAAGGGGTGTAATTGGGCTTTATGACTAGGTGCCAAGCATCTAGGGGCGGTTGGAGGAGATAACCAACATGTGGAGAAAAAATAGGGGGTGGTTTTGACTAAGTTTAAAGGCCTTGGAAAGCATCTAGGGGAAGTTTTTTATGCTTTTATGGTGGGTAAGATCATTTTTTGACCTTTTCTCCACTTTGGATTCATTTTGGAGGGAGTTTCGATGCTATTTTTTTAGGCTTTTTGGTTATGCACGACCAAGGGGTTTGTGGTCCCTATTTTGGTGCAACTGTTTGGGAGAGCTTATAGTAACTTCAAATTTCATTTTTGAAGTTAGTTATGATTATGCTCTTGGGTCTACTTTGTGAATTTTTGAAGTCCTTGGGAGAAGAAGACTGTATATTTTGTAACTCTTTTGACATGTGTACCAGTTTATACATTGGAGATCAATGAAGATAAGCATTTTACCTTATCAATTTTTCTGTTGAATTGTGTGCATTTGTTTGATTGATGCAACTACTTGTGAAATTATCTAATTCCTTGTGGTTATGTCTCATTGTAGCACCTTTTACAAAATAATATGTATGTTGTAGGTTGTAGGTTATGTTAAAAGGAAAATGTTTTCTAGTTGTGAAAAGTGTCTTTCCTTCTAGGAGCGTAAGTATTAAAACCTTATGAAATATTTATGCAAGAAGCATTTATAATTGAGTTGTGTATGTCAAGTTTTTTCATTGATTGAAAATGTGTGTTCAAGTTGTGTTACATGTTTCTTAGATAGTGTTTTGGTGCATCACCTTAAGTTTTAGTTCCATTTTATGTTTTTCCTTTTACCCTTTCCTCTGCAGGTCATTAGAGTAGTTTACGTAAGTACCTTAGGAGCCAACCTTCTCTGGAGGTCCATTCCAAGTTTAGGCAACCCACAAGCCTAGGAATGTTCCAATGTTACACCAAAGTGCTAAGTTTTGCAAATTAGCAAGGGTGAAATTTTGGAGATAACAGGGACATAATAAAAAATTCAAATATGTTGATAGTGATCGGACCCTTCCAAGACAAGTGAGAACAGTCACCTTTAATGAAGGACAGTGTGATAGTGGCAAGATGTCAAGGCATATGAGGCACAATTTTGGTGTTGATATTCACAACATGGGTTGGAGTTATGTTGTGCAAACATGATTCATCCTTTCTCAAAGGAATTTTGGATAACTCACATGGAGAAGATACAATGGAAATCAAAATCTAAGAGGATAGTTTCTTAAATTACCAACACAATCTTGTAAAGGACAATCATAATAGTCCTATTATAATGCTAAATTTCATAAGAAAGGGGGTTTTCATGAAGCACAAATAGAATAAGTCATAAAGATTCCCTTGCTTATGAAGGAACCCACCATACTATCTCAAGGGGGTAGTCCACACAAAGGAACAATCCATAATGAGAAGTCAAATGAGTATCATAGTTCGTGGCAAGAGGGAATAGTGTTGCTCTAGGTAGGGTGAAATCACAATACTATGTCTCACTTTTTTCCCAAGATGGATATTTACATCAATATTTTAATTGAATCTTCATCTTCTAAGACCTATAGCAGCTAAACCATTAAGAATTTGAAGATGATGCAAACTAGTGATTTATGGCAATTTGTGTGTAGATTCCAAATATATATTTTTTAAAATTTTCTAAAATAAATCGAGAATCTTTCAACACCTCCTTTAAGAACTAGTTTTAACAGGAAAAAAAAACATTTTCAAAAAGTAACATTTGTGTCATACAACATAACTTTTTTTCTATAAAGGATAAAATTCTAATTTTTGAAATATAGATTCCTAACGTCATTATCTAGGGAAATGATATTTTTTTATAATTTTTGGTTACATATATATTTTTTTAATTAATGTTTGTAGTCACGGTAACTATGTTAGAGAAATTTAGTGCATCTCAAAGAAATCTCCAAGAACAGTGGTGCCTTTGGTAACTTCAATTTCGATTAGATTACCTCAAAGACACAAACAACTATGTTCTAAAGCGGAAACATACACAGTTCATTTCCCACATTAATCCTTCTTAGAGAAGCACAAGTAAATTCAACATCATGCAATAACAGATTCTAGAAGCAGAACCAACATAGATGAAAGATAAGACAAAAAACTAGAACACACAGACTTACGTGGGGAAAACCCTTTCGGGTAAAAAACCCCACACTCCAAAGATCGAGCCATTGTATTATTCAACAACTGAAGGTTACAATACAATTCAGTCTCATAGCCTTTTCAGAGATTACATCTTGTTCATTCTGGATACAATCTAGTAACCAACTCTCCCTCTGTACATTTCCTGATCAACCTCTCAAACCAAACAATCTTTGTACTGTTGCAATACCCTCACACAGTATACAGTATAGACCAACATGAGAGATCAACCATGGCATTTGATCCTTGATTAGGAGAGAATTCAACAGCATAACCCTACCTCTCACTTCCTCTATTTCGGCCTCATGGCCTCGGCCTTCCAGCCAGGCACTCGGCCCTCACTCTATCACTCACCTATATCAAACAATTGTTCATCAAACCAAACATCATCTGCAATTCTAGAGTATATCCATGGTGTCTTTGTCTATTGAACTTCCTCACATAATGGCCACAACAGACTAACTTCCAAAGGTTCCCATTCGGCTTCTCTGATTGGTCGAAGACACACCACGTAGGATGGCCTTCACTCGGTCAACAACGATCAACTTGTGTCACATGTCAGTGAGACACTAACTTGTCTCCCCGATGCCACAAGACCTGACTAATGATATCGCCAAGAGTCATCCCTATCGGCAAGAGGTTGCACCGAGTCTAGAAAGCTATCGCTAAGACTTCGTCGTGTTGCCAAGACCTCATACCGATGATCACCACTTGTATCGCTATCGCCAAGACCATCGTTGTTTTATGAGACATCATACCGAGGCTCCAGAGCCACATCGACCTCATCAATCCCATTGGCAAGACTATCGCTCTTCGCCAAGACTTCATAACGAGCTCATCATGTTATACCAAAACATCCCAGTCAGCAAGACTTATCGCTATTGGTGAGACATCATACTGAAGCATTAAGGGTTATACAGAAACATTCAACATTCGGCAAGACATACCACTTTCGCTAAGACGTTACTCTAAATACTCACAAGTCATACCAAGCACCAAACACTAGTCAGCAAGACTTCTGTCCATCGCTAAGACCTCACACCAAGACCTTTGTGCTACTCTGAGTGTATACCATCAGTGAGACACACCAACTGTCACCAAGATTTCTTCCCAAGTGTTCAAGTCACCCTGATGTCTCCAGGATAAAGTTGTTGACGAGACATCCATATCGGTAAGACTTCTCACCAAACACCCAAGACTCTCCCTGAAGACTTCAACAGAAAACGTTGTCGGTGAGACAATAGCTATCGCTGGACCTCACACCGAAGTAACCCGATATACGATATGAATGGCCTGTCGGCCAGAGATCTCCACGGGCGGTGAGAGGTTATACCGAACAAAATGTCACAGCGATAGGCTCCTTCGGTGAGACATACGAAAGGTCACAACTACCTGAATAATTTCAACAAAGTTTCAACTGCTAGTCGGCCAGACACAAAAGATGTCACACAGACTTTTCCCTTTTAGAGGTTTCAGCCTGTGGGATTGAGGCACACATCTCTAACAAACTATAATTTGGATATGTGTGTGGTCATACAACCTAACTTGTTGTGTATATATTGAAATCCAATTTTATTCTTTTTAATGAAACAAGGAAATCAATATCTAGGGAAAGGGTATTTTTAATTTTTTTACAATGGTTTACTATTTTTCCACCTCTTTAAAATGAAGAGGTTGATGTTTAGAGAAAAAACTATGTTCAGTAAAAATTAAAAATTAAATACAAGATAAAATGAAAACATATCAAAAATATACTTGTTGGAAAGCTCATTTTGAGGGCTACAATATTTCAAAAGATAATTTCTAAATGGCATTATTTAATCCCTCAAAAGGTAAAGATAAAGTGTTTTTTTCCAACATTTTGATAGGTGCGAAGGAGACTCCATTGTCATTATGATTTAATACTAGAGGGGTTTTATCCAAGGGGGTTTGATCCAAGGAGGTCTTATCTATCCCTCTTCAATTAAAACCCTTTAGATGGAATCTATCAAGGCTAAAATCATTATTTTCTCTAAAAGAAGTGATTTCAAGCAAAAATCAACATGTCCCAAAAGTGAGACACACTATTGTGGCAGCACCCGATAATATAATAGTCAAAAAGAGTAACAGTCATTTCCTTTGCAAAATCTTAAGGGATAGTCCTAGAAACAGTTAGAATGGAGTGATAATAAAGTTGTCATTTTAAAAGGCGGTCATGGATCTGAATTAGGAAAAAATGATAATCACAATTATCACCTCACAGAAGGTAGTGAGCTATGCATAAAGATACCAATGGAAAAGGGGTAGTGATCTCTGTAAGGTTTGTGTGAAGTTATAAGACAATAACCTTGTTATTTATGAGTGATAGTTTCAAATGAATATGCATAGAGCATACTAGAGAATGATAAGAAGAGTTATTCATGATTCTAAGGTTTGATGAGCTTTTATAAAAAAAAAAATCATTGTGATAGTATGATAAGGTATGTGAAGATGAGTGAATACTTGTGCCAAAGTCATGGAAATGACAATCACTATTGTAGAGTGATAGTGTCATCAAGACATTAAACAATGTTAAGCAGCCATAACATTGAGTTCAGAAAGATAACAAAAATATGTAGATGAGAGGGACTATAGAATAGCCTTGAAAGATAGTTTGCAAAGTTGGGGACTATCAACAAAGTAGAAGGACAATCATATTACAAAGTACAAATACTGAATAAAGACCAAAGGGCAGTCAAACTCAATAGGGCAGTAGCAGGGTCTGTGAGAGGAAAATATTTATGCGCATCAAATATGATAATAGCCAAAGGCTAAAGGAGACATGACATTATAGACCCTAATCATTGAATGTTGTTCATTGTCTCTCCCAAGAACATAGATATACCCTCATTTGCTTTTGTTGGTTCAAATTTTGACACTGTCATTTGTTAGTGATTCTTGACTACACCCTAAGAATGATCATCGTTATTGTAGTGCTCATGATATCCATTCATAAAAGCTAGCCTTTCATGACATCAAACTGACAAAACTAAAATTGTGAATTCATCATTTCTTAAAGGCATATTGCCAAGAAGATCAGTGAATCAAAGCTCCAAAGCTCAGGTCTAATATATCACAAGCTACTCCAACTAGTGTTGATGAGGAGAATGCTCCAAGAAACCTTAATAGATTATTCTCATGAACAATCTTCATAAAACTGTGAATCTAGTCATGAGATCTATTGATCTGTACACCTATGATAGTGCCCTCCTTGAACTTGATTGCTCATTGCCTCATTGAGTCCATGTAGTCCCATGGCACTACCACTCTACTTGTAGGTTGCCTCTTCCCTTTAATCTCTATCATTATTTTTCTAGTGCCTATACCATCCACTGGCTTTACTTTCTACTAGCTTTTATCTTGGTACAGACCTTCTGACTGTCATCAACTTGTGCCTAAAGTCTCGTGTTCACTGCTTTGGCTATGAACTACTCTCTTTTCTTGACATTGTTAGTCCTTCATTTACTCTTTGACAGTGGGTTGAGAATCAACTCATTGTCTTCTAATACTTGACAATGAACAATGAATCCACTATGCAACTATAAAGACAAGACTAATATGAATTGAATGTGTGAAATAAAACTTTGAGATTCACTTCGTGTGCCATTGCTTAGAAGTTTGTATACCCTTCCTTTGATGACTGACATCCAAGTATGATGTAACTTGGGATTTATACATCATGTGAAAAAGGTTCAAATATACATAAATAAAATGAGAAGGTTAAACCTTCGTAGATTCTCACTTGATCCTTTATTTCTCCATGAAGTAAGGCTTTATCTAGAACTCAAACAAAATCAAATCAACTTTATTTATCTAGATATTGGGTCAATGCTACAACCTGATAGTCATCTTCTTTGTAGTAGCATAGAAGCTTGTCTTACCAATAATATGGAATCAAAATCTTTAATATTAAAGATGATATTATGTCTAACAATGAAAATCTAAAATCTTTATCATGGAAGATGATTATTAACAGAACAAAGACTTGCACCGATTAAGAAGAAAACCAAAAGCACAAAATTACTTGCAAGGTGTCAAGTATTTACCTCATTAACTTATCTGTTAGATTATTTCTAATGGGAAATCCCACACACTAAGGCATTCAATAATACTGGAATTTTAGACTACATTATCTTTGCAGATACTAGAAACCATTGAATTGATATTGAACTTACAATCATAGCTTAATAGTTGAGAGTACCTTTATATCTTTGAGTTGTCTTATGCTTTAGGAGAAGGTCTCAATACTTGGATATGATGTGCTATAGTCATTACAGAACAACACAATGGACACTAAGTTAATAACCACTAATTACTAGCTAGCAATTCTTCTCAAAGGAATATAGATGCAAAGAAACTCATAATTCAAGTCATGTTTCCAAAAAAACATATAATTATGTTTCTGCCAAAAAGAAAAGACTTTGATACATGATATTAGAGCTTACACTCAATGTTGAAAGTGGGAAGATAAAAGAAAAATTGTGTTGCTATTTAGACATATCAAATAAAGAATAAAAGGAAATAGTATAGGCAATAAGATGAAGAGGAATTGATAGGCACTCAAATTCAAGAAATAGTATAGAGCAATCAGATGAAGAGGAAAAGGAAAAGTAGAAGAGAAGACATGGGGAAACAGTTATTAGAACACCATTTCAAATCAATGTAGCAGAGTAAATGAATATAGATACATATATTTTACATAAATCTAATCACCAGAGTGATCCCACAATACTGGTTTACAATTTTTGGCCAAATTGGACACATAACTGATTTTTTCTAGCTAAATCTTCACTTTTGGGCACCTATAGTGGCTAAACCATGAGGAATTTGAAGATGATGCAAACTAGTGATTTGTGAAATTTTGTATGGAGATTCTAAATATATTTTTTTCAAAAAATTTGGAATCATATTGCACTTCTTTTTCCATCTCCTTCGAAAACTAGTTTTTTTTAGTAAACACCATTTTTAAGGAGTGATGTTCACTGTATACAACATAATTATTTTTCCATGAAGGATAAAATTCTAATTTTTCCAAATTTAGATTTGTAACTAAAATATCTAGTGCATGGAATTGGTTTCATAGAATTTCATTGAATATGTTTTCCTTAATCAAGTTTTGAAGTCAAACCGATTACAAAACAGACATAGGTGGACCGTATACAACATAACTTTTTTTGTTGGATCAAGAAAATCAATATATAGTGCACTAATATATTTTTTTTTAAATGATAATTTTCTATTTTTCCACATATGCAGAACAGAGAGCTTGATTTTTGATGAAAAACCTATGTTTAATCAAGCTAAAAAATAAATACATAATAAAACCAAAACATATTAAAATTATATTTGTTGGATAGCTCATTCTGAGGACTACCATCATCCACAAAGTTTTCTTTTGTTTTTTTTTCTCGAGAAATGAGAACTATGGTGGGACCCATCATTTAATGGGTTTGCTCGAATGGGGGTTCTAGTGAACCCCCTTTGGGTTCGCTCAAACCAAATGTTCGTTCAAACCCCCAAAAACCAATTTTTTTTCCATGGGAGAGTTTTTTGTAATTTTTCTTCCTCATTGGAATTGTAAACCAGTTTTGTGGGTTTACCCACCAGAAAATGTGGGTATGGAGATGGGAATGGTGTCCTCATCCCTATACTAGAGTTTCTGCGTGACTATGATTAAGACTATAAATTTTATCTCCTTGGAAAAAAGAAAACCCTTATCTAAAACAACATTCATTTCTATAGGCTTAAGTTAAAATTTGGTTCTTTCTTAATAACCTTAGTCTACCCAAATCACAAGAGCTCACAACTCCCTTAGAGTAAGTAGAATGCCTTAAAAAGAAACTAGATTTGTATGACACAAACAACATTCTATTGGAATTGGCATATCAACCATATGTAATTTTAACAAATAAAGAAACACTAGTGTGTTGAGATCCTAGAACACAAAAAACAAATATGAAATCTAGTAATACTACAGTTCATTAGAACAATACACTAAAAACATAATAGTGTGGCTAATTATACGAACAAGTAATTTTAGTGCAATTTTTTATCAAGAGGAGAATTCAAAATCCTCACCTTCTCTATTTGGCAAAGAACTTCCACCCTTAATGTAGACTGCTCTTCACTCTCATATAGACCGGTGCTCTCTAATACCTAGAAATCTCCTATCAAAAATCAATTAGGATGCTCAAAATACTCAAAATCCAAAAGAATGAGAAACATTTAATCTACTGTAAATAGGTTCAAAAGGTAAAAATTCATTAGACCTGGAAACTAAATTATATTTCTTTCAACAAAAATGGTTAGTAGTAGCACACACACATTCCTTGAACTAAAAGAGGTAGATGACCTTAAATAAGTTCAAAGATTAAAAAATGCCCCTAGGGTTGTGATATAATTGCAAAGTGGGTCATAAACCATAGGATGTGTAAACAAGATTTTGGGCCATAACTTAGAGGATGTGTAAATAATTAAATTCCTAGTGAGGTGACCTGGGTTCAAACCCACACACCAAAACAAGGTGAGCTAAACCTCAAGGGATGTGTAAAGGATATTTTGGATTGTTTAAATATAAGCATAGGAGAACTTGGAATTTGTCTAGTAGAAACAAAGACAATATTTTTGGCCACAGACCTTGAGTATGCCCAATAAGGGAGAAGCTAAAAATTGTCACCTTCATGAACACAATTATGAACAAGTGACAGATAAAATTGGATTTGAGGATTTTGATAAAGTATCCTTTGGATGAGGGTTGGATAAATTGGAATCCCTTAACAAGAGAGTATGTTTGATCAAATAGTTGTTGCTCCTCCACACAAAATAGATCCTTATCAGCTAGGTCAAATGCCACTCCTGGAAATTACAAAGCACACTATATAAACCAAAACCTAACTGAAAGCCATTATACAATGGCTAATAAACTAAATATGATTACATGGTGCAACCAAAAAGATAATTAAATAATGGTAGTTTATTTATCACCATCTATATGTTTTCAAAGATCATCTAGCAAAGTGAATTTACATATTAAAAATGTTGGAAAGAAGTAGGATTTGAATGCTTATTCAACAACCCTCATTTTTCAAGAGAAGAAGACAAATTTGGTTTTGGAAAACTTACAAGGGCTTGATAGGGGAAGGGTAGTAGAAGTTGGGTAGCTAATTTGATCGCTGCATGGCATGTTTCTTCACCTTGAAAAAAATATTGCATGTTACTAACTTATACACCCAAGGTAATAGTTTAAACCAAATTGTTGAACTATACAACACCGATTATCAACCATTTCACCTTTGCTCATTTTCAACAAAATGGGTGTTTTCGTTCTTGTTGTAAACTACTAGATTATTGAACTATTCAACACTGATTATCAACCATTTTACCTCTACCCATTTTCAACAAAATGGGTGTTTCCGGAACTTGAAATTTTTCAAAAATTATTGGAGACAATGAAAAATTATAGGAATCCAACCCTTGACGAGCTCGTCTATTTTTGAAAGTGACAGCGCGTCCAATTCAATAATGTCTTGAGCATAGAGGTGGTATTCTTTGTCCAACACATCTTCTAAGTCTTTGAGAGTGTCAATAATTACAAAGCGAGGAGCCATGACTCTTCTCTATCAATTCTTGATCAGTTCAGGATGATACAAGGGTTTTTTTTGGGTATGTGCAAGATCATCATGGAAAAAACAGGCCCTTAAGTGGCAAAAATTTTAGAAAAATCAGAGTTAGGCAACTTGATGTAAAAATTTGAATAAGTTATCTATATTATTTCAAAAATATGTAAGAATATAGTTTGTAGAAAATTGAATGTAGTTTCTAAACTACTAGGTTTTTTTTTTTTTAAATCTATTAGCTGAAAATTTGAAATTTCAATGCAGTAGTACTTAAATTTCAGGGAAAAAATGAGAAGTAGTTGTCTGTCTGACCACCCTAACCACAATAAAATAATAATATTTTTTATAAGATTTTATATATAAGTAGAGGACTCATGTCTCGATGTGATGCATATTTTTTTATATTTTTTTCCAAGTAAATAATTAATTATGATTTTTTTATTACAACTTTTAAAAAATAAATCAACTTGTATGTCTAACCACTTCAACTTGGTCAAAAATTTATGAAATTTATTTCTTTTTTTTAATCCTATAGTATGAAAAGCATAGAATGTGACACATGTTTTAGATTCAAAAATGTGATACAGTTCAAAGCTATAGATGTTTTTCAATCAGCCTATCAATCAAGACTTTAGTTGTAATTCAAATGAAAATAAATAATTATTATTTATTAAATTCAAAGTAAAGCATAATTTATATTGGTGGAAAGTTGAGAATCTCCTTTAAAACCCTTTTCGTTTCATCAATTTTGGGTAAAAAAAAAGTCATCAGCCACATACCCTACAAAAATCTAGATCATATCGCCACTTTTTGGCCCATCATGATCCTGCACATACCCTTTTGTTTGAATTATTTTTCATCAAAAAAATTTCCCTCTTTGTCGACTTTGAAATATTTTTCACTCTCACCAATGAAATATTTATTTGTGTGACTAATTATTTAGTCATTTTTATTTGTGTGACTACTTATTTAGTTGTTTTTTTTACCCGACGATCAAATTAGTCACTTATGATAATCAAATTAGTCATTTATTTAGTCATTTATAGCTGTGTTGCAAAAAATGACTAGAATTTAGTCATTTTTAGTTGTCATGACTAAAATTTTTAGTCACGTAGTCATTTATTTGCCAAATTCTACTAGTGTTTATTGAAAATATTTTTATTCCATGATATTTTTGAATGCTTAAAGCTAAATCTGCTTGGATAAATTCAAGTTATTTGAAGTTCATAAAACATTATTGCAAATTTGTTGATTTCATGAAGTTGTCGAATAACCAGACCAAGATTATTTGCTTATCTTAATGATACCTTTTAAAACTGGAAGGGTCATTTAAACCTCATGTGTAACACCACTATCACATGAACTCTAAGAAAACCTACTGCAATCAAGACTTGATATAAATGAGCCTTGGGATTAAGCTGAGTTAGCCTAAGATTTAGGTTTTCCCGGTGCAATCTTTCAAGAAAGATAGGTTCATGTAGTGTGTTTGTGAGAATTTTTATCTGCCCTATTGGTGTGTGACTAACATCATCATCAACAATTCCATACATTACCCTTCTTAGGGCCTATAATTAAGTAGGTATAATTAATAATGATCACAATTCTTAAATACATGTCATGTCATTCAAACAAGTTATCTAACTATGTATAGTAAATAACATGATATAGGTTCCAACTAACTCTTTGGGTTGATATAGGTGTGATAGAAAAATGTGTGTTTTAATTTTCGTCCATGACCTTTTGAAAGTCTTAGGTACAATTTAATATTTTGTTTTAAGGCAAGTGTTGGATGATGTCTGTAAGAGTTCAGGAAAATTATAAAATTTAGTTCCAAAAGAGATATTTCAGCTTGTGTGGATTTCAATTGCTACATGAGATCACATTCTTTAGGGTTATTAGCAAAAATATGGGATGAAGGGGGATATTAATAGTATTAGCTCAGGAAGGTAAGTTGGGATTCATATGTTTTTATTATTTCATTAAGTGTCGCATTGGGTACATGACTTTAATTGTATGATTTAATGTATGTTCTAGGGGAGGCTCGAATTGTTTGTATTTTCTATGACATAAATTAGTATAAATTCATGTTGTACATTTTTTAATGTTAAATTCAATGTTTCTTTAAATGATGTATTTTGAATTTGTGTTCAATGTGATTTTTAGTTCAAATTGTGTACATTATTTAATTAGTTTGTTGATATCTATTTTTTAATTGTTTAACATGCAGTTGTCCTTTCATCATGGAGAAAAAATTACTAGTAGCCAATGACTTTACTATAGAGGATTTCATACATAGTGACCAGCCTCAAAACCCCTTACATCCACCCTCTCCACATCACAGCCCGCCACCACAAAACCCTACACCTCCACCCTCTCCACCTCTTAACCCCCCACATCCTGCAATTGATTAGACTCAGTTACGAGAAAACATAAATGCACCTAAATATCATTCAAGAAAATATCAATTTGATAAAAAATGAGCCTAACATTCCCCGCCATCTAGCATAATTTACATCATCGATGCAAATTGTTGTCGACTCTATTTGATCCATTGATGTGGATTTAGACAACTTCCATCAATGGAGAGAAGAGAGGAGACAATTTTAAGTAGATGGACTATCTTATAAAGAGATCCAAGACCTTCATATTAGCAAACAAGCCATTGCCCAATATTTCATTAACCCCCATACAAACCAACCGATTCCACCAAATAAAATAAAAAATCAATTAAATGGTGTAGGCACCTACAGATAGCTTCACATTTTTAGGATAGATGGTGGATGGTATTTTATACTCCACCACATCCCAGTTGTGAGGTACCCCTTTACTTCTTGAGAAAATTATGGGTTGATTTTGAGTTGGGTAAAAAACCCAACTATTTTGATATGAGGCCATTTCAGGGAGTTGGGTGTGGCATGCCCCAAAATAGAGTACGAGCGCGTTTTGATCCTCAACGACATGCTTTGATTCCATTGATTGTTTCTCCTCCATCTCCTGGTATTTTAGCTCCATATCAGTATAAGACGATGATGTCGGCATTAGGAGCATTGAGTTCTCTCTCTGGAGATCTAACTGATCAAACTACCCACATGGTAGTTGAAGTGGGTGATAGAAAGCATGGAGGAGATGAGACTAGTCATCCATGCTATGGGCATACTCAGGAATCCACTTCAAATGCACTTGTATCAATGATGGAATCATTTTTTGATTTACTATATTCTGACAAACATCCTACATAGGTATGTACATCTTTCAAGGCACATTTTAATTTGTTTGAAATATGCAAAATTTGTGTAAATAATAACATTAAATTATATATAATATTAATTCAAGAAGTGTTTGGTTTAGATGCATGATCATAGGAGGCCATCTTGATATGATCATGTTTGTTTTACATCGACAGCTATAGAAGTGGGCACACCTTACGGTTAGGTAAACCAATATATATATTTTAATTTATGTCCATATCTAATTTAATTTGAAATTGTACACATGTGTGAAATGATGTATTATATATATGCAGGGAGTTCATGCGATATCCATGACTGACCAACCACAAGGTGTGGTGAGCGCTTCTCAGTCATCATCAATTTTTATGCATGGGCCATCTCTGGTGCATGTTTTCAAAAGTTATCTAAGTTTGAAATTTACATCCTTTAAAAACTCACTAGATGTACTATGATTATTTTAAGTTTTCAAATTTAAATTAATTTCAAATTTATATTTAAATTTGAATATATGTACATGTTTCATATATATATATATATATATATATATATATATATATATATATATATATATATATATATATATATATATATATATATATATATGTACATATATGCAGGATGGTAGCAGTATCCTTATAGGTGGTAGGTAGGATCCTGATTAGGGTTATGACCATGAGGCCATGCAATTAGAGGTCCTAAACTTTACTATATTTCCTATTCAATTAAAATTATTTTTATCACTAATATTTTCTAACCTATATTATTTTCTTTATTTGAATATCCAGGAATTATCATCTCAGTCATTTCATCCTCAATCGGCAATTATACCACCCATTGAACAAGATGTGCCAATATATTTAGATAATTAGATGGTAATTTATGCATACTTTCGGTTGTTTATATTTAAAAAAATAATTTAATGATTTTATTAGTTATGTTAAATTAAATCAAAATTTCTTTAACTTTATTTGATTTCAAGTTTCTTGTAATCTTCTACAGCATGATAGAGGTCCATCTAATCCATGTGGAATGAAGAGGAGACTTGATTTGACTAATCGTCATGATAGTTAGATAGTTTTATTTTATAGACTATATATAGTTTTATTTATATAAGTCTCACTTGACATATACATTTCACATGTTATTTCATGTCATTTAACATACATTATACATTATGATTGCGCTTGTGTTTATTTATATGAGTTGACTTTAATATATTTTTTAGATACATTTTCGTACATGTTTTAAATTCCAGACTAGCTTTAGATATATCTAGCATTTCATGTGGAATTTAATATACTTTGATCTTAAATGTGCTTACATACATGTTATGTTCATTATGATGATTAGATGCACTCACATATATATATATATATATATAATCTACATTTTCAAGAATGCACTATAAATTTAGAATCAAATTGCATATTTAGATGTCATTTTTTAATGAAGTTTAGATGTCTTAAAATGAGAAATTTTAAAGTTCAATAAAATCACATGGTTAGGTGATAATTTAATACATTCCTTATAGTTTAGATCATATTCATAATAAAGTAAGGGCCTAATTTTAACTAGTTTCCAACTCTAGCAAATATTCATCACTAAACAAAAATCTATACTTGACATATATAAAATGTATAAGATAAAATTGGATCAATATAAAATATGATTTATAAGACACAATTTGTATAAGATAAAATTGGAACAATATAAAATATGATTTATAAATTCATTGAATTTCATACATCGAAAAAACATATAATGTATATTGATGTTTAATAAAACTATAACATGGTGAAACATATGTGCATATAAATACAATTAAGGCTTATCCACTTTTAGTTCAAGACCACAAATTGATATTTACATAATTTATATGATGATTTTTTTTACAATGACAATCATGGTAGATCGACTTGATGAGAACCTACAAAAATAATTAATGTAAGTAAAGTAACTATATGTTTTATGAGTCATTTAACTCTAATTCACACAAAAAAAGAACAATTTACTAAAAGTTAGAAAATTAGATTTTATAAATTCCTTACAAATTCAAGTGATGTATGTCATACATAAAATTATCTACTATATTAATTGTCATAAGTTGTTCAATGCACAAGTACTTGCCACCAATGTGAGAGACCTGAAACAAAAATTATTAAATATAATTAGGAAATTACTTAAGGGGATGCTCAACAAATGGATTTAAGGGTACACAATCTAGGATGACTTAAGGGGGCCTAAGAGGATATGACTTAAAAGGGTCCTAAGAGGATGGCTTAAGGACCTAGTTAAGAGAATTACTTAAGGGGATGCAAGAGGATGGATTAAGGGGACCTAAGAAGATATGGCTTAAGGGGCCCTAAGATAATGGCTTAAGGGGAGTCAAGAGAATGACTTAAATGGATGCAAGAGGGTGGATTAAGGGGACCTAAGAGGATATGACTTAATGGGTCCTAAGAGGATGGCTTAAGGGGAGTTAAGAGAATGACTTAAGGAGATGCAAGAGGAAGGATTAAGAGTAGCTAAACCTAAACCTTATCCCTCAATCCTAGGACCTAAAGCCTAGGGGATGAACCCTTAACCCTTAACCCATAATAGATTTGTTATTCTAAGCATCTTGTCAACCCTAGACCCTAAACCCTAAACCCTAAACCCTAGGACCTAAAGCCTAGGATATGAACCCTTAACCCTTAACCCTTAACCCATAATAGATTTTTATTCTAAGCATCTTTTAAAGCCTAAACCCTAAGCCCTAAAGTATATCCCTCAACGCTAGGACATAAAGCCTAGAGGATGAACCATTAACCCTCAACCCATAATAGATTTATTATTCTAAGAATCTTGTCAACCCTAGAAATCCTAAACCCTAGGACCTAAATCTTAGGAGATGAACCCTTAACCCTTAACCCATAATAGATTGGTTATTCTAAGCATCTTGTACGTCAACCATAGAAATACTAAACTCTAAACCATAAGACCTAAA
Source organism: Sequoia sempervirens (assembly GCA_007258455.2). Classification (NCBI taxonomy): domain Eukaryota; kingdom Viridiplantae; phylum Streptophyta; class Pinopsida; order Cupressales; family Cupressaceae; genus Sequoia; species Sequoia sempervirens. The sequence goes on from VDFB02109042.1 coordinate 31,466,158, forward strand.
GCCTAGGAGATGAACCCTTAACCGTTAACCCATAATAGATTTGTTATTTTAAGCATCTTGCCAACCCTATAAATCCTAAACCCTAAGACCTAAAGCCTAGGAGATGAACCCTTAACCCATAATGGATTTTTTATTCCAATCATATTTTCAATCCTAAACCCTAAACCCTAAAGTATATCCCTCAACCCTAGGACCTAACTTACCCAAGGGGATGACCCATTAACCCTCAAACCATAATAGATTTGTTATTCTAAACATCTTGTCAACTCTAAACCCTAAACCCTAAACCCTATCTCTCAACCCTAGGACCTAAAACATAGGGGATGAACCATTAACCCTCAACTCATAATAGATTTGTTATTCTAAGCATCTTGTCAACTCTAAACCTTAAATGCTAAACCATATCCCTCAACCCTAGGACCTAAAGCCTAGGGGATGAACCATTAACCCTGAACCCATAATATATTTGTTATTCCAAGCATATTGTCAACTCTAAACCCTAAACCCTATCCCTCAACCCTAGGACCTAAAGCCTAGGGGATGAACCATTAACCCTCAACCCATAATAGATTTGTTATTCTAAGCATCTTGTCAACTCTAAACGCTAAGTCGTAAACCCTATCCCTCAACCCTAGGACCTAAAGCCTAGGGGATGAACCCTTAACCCTCAACCCATAATAGATTTGTTATTATAAGAATCTTGTCAACCCTTAACCCTAAACCATATCCCTCAACCCTAAACCCTATCCCTCAACCCTAGGACCTAAAGCCTAAGGGATGAACCCTTAACCCTCAACCCATAATACATTTGTTATTCTAAGCATCTTGTCAAATCTAAACCCTAAACCCTAAACCCTATCCCTCAACCCTAGGATCTAAAGCAAAGGGTATGAACCCTTAACCCTCAACACATAATATATTTATTATTCTAAGCATCTTGTCAAACCTAAAACATAAACCATATCCCTCAACCCTAGGACATAAAGCTCAAGGGATGAACCCTCAACCCTATACCATATACCCTCTTGATCCTAGACCTTAAGAGTGGGAGATGTGAGATGATGGGGAGGAGAGTAGGTAGAAGGTGACTTAAGGGGTCCTAAGAGGATGGATTAAGGGGAGTTAAGATAATGACTCAAGGGTACCTAAGAGGATATGGCTTAAGGGATCCTAAGATGATGGAAGAAAAATAGGGTTTGTTGGGGTTTTGAAATGTAAAAATATGTGGATTTGATGGACCTATTTTCCTCTATTTCATTAGGAAATGAGATCCACACAATGAATTGATTAATAACCCTTAGGTGAATCAAGTCAAAGTGAGAATGTTCATATTTCCTTAAATGACTGAAGGATGGGGGTCGAGTTCAAACAACACTTTGGGGAGAAAAACTAAAAATAGAAAATCAACACCAAAATGTAATATAACACTTGAAATAGCAATATTAAACTCAATATTTGTAGAACCATAAAATAGAATGAAAATTTGAGAAGGGTAGATACTTGTGTGCCAGTCACCAAAACTGCTTTTTAGAAGCTTATCTTAGACTCATGGGAGAATGGGTCCAAGTACAGGGGTTGCAATAATCTTTCAAGAGCCTCTTGTATAGATCTGAAGCTTCTGATTTGTCCAAGTTTTAGTGTCAAAAAGTAAAAAATCTGGTCTATAGGTGATATTTTGTGATTTGACAACTTTCACAACTTTTACAACTTTGAAAACTTTATAAATATTGCTCTTCAAAAGGTCTTCAAGTCTTCTTCAACCTAAATCTGCAATCACACACACAAGAGAGAAATTTGTATGTTTTTGGGTGAATAGGGGTTTTCCTTGGTCAAATCCATTTTGGTAATCAAACCTTGAATTGAAATAATGAAATGAAAGAGGGAATGAAGAATGAACAAAGCTATGTTACCACTCAACAAACCCTTGAATTAAACCTTGATAATGGAGATCTTAGGAAGTATGCAACTTGCATGAGATGGCTAAATTGGATGTGAATCTTGACACTTGAATCTTGTTTGAAATGATACGTTGAATGCTTGACTTGATCATGAAACCTACATCACAATGTTAGCTCCAAAAACATGCATGATGCAAGAATACCTTGACATGATGAATAGATCTTGAATGTTGCAATAAATCTCTGATATATCTACTCTTGAATGCCTTTTCAATCATAAAATTTGCTATACTTTTTCTCTCCTCAAATTGTTAGGTGAAACATAATGAAATAACCTTGTATTTATAGGTATGTATTCTTAATTTCCTGCAATTCAAATATCACAAGCCGGCACTGAATTATAGATTTGAAATCATTAAAATATTGCCAAAAACATAATTTAAATTTTGTTCCAAAGGTTTAGGGAGGACCCATTCATCCATGGGCGAATGGGTCCTAGGTCCATAAACTTGGAACACACATTGCTCAATGTAAAGTATTATGTTTAGGAAAATGTAATTATTGTTGTGTTTCCCCTTCAGAAAATGTAATTAATTAGTCTTGGAAATGAATTAAAGGGCCAATTAATGCATAATTAAGCTCAATTTAATTAATAGGGCCCAAATAAGTGTGAAAATGTAAAGGGGTACATTTAACATCACTAAATTAAGGCATTATTAAGTCCAATTTAAATAAGGAGGGCTCAAACAAGTGAGAAAATGTAAAGGGTTGCATTTTTCTACACTACAGATCCCCTTAAGACATCCTATTAGGACATCTTAATCCATCCTATGAGGACCCCTTAAGCCATCTTTTTTCTTAAGACCCCTTAATTCATATATCCTAATTGTATCTATCTAATGTGATTGAACATGAGACATACTTTGAATTCTTTCATCCTCTTAAGAAAATTTTGAGATCTTTGATCCACTTAAGTCATCATATTACGACCCTTGAAGCCATCCTACGAGGACCCCTCAAGCCATCATTTTTCCTAGGAACCCTTAATTCATATATCCTAATTATATCTATCTAATGCACGATTGAACATGAGACATACTTTGAATTATTTGATCCCGTTAAGAAAATTTTGAATTCTTTAATCCCCTTAAGATAAAATTGTATATTGTTGATTATCATGATCTTGAATGGTTTTAGTTAGTTTTTGGTCTAATGAATGGTTTATATACTTGCACATATACAACATTAATGCATGTCATATTAATGATTATATATAAAATATAATATATGTATAGCATCAAAATTAATGATATATAATGTGCTTCACATTCAAGTATAATTCCCTAATCCTATTCTAATACTATTGAATGTCTTGACAATGAATCAAATCTAAAGTAAAAATATTTGAAATGCTTATGTTGTTGCAAACTTGTGAATATTTTATTATTGTTATCACTACTATAAGTCATTACATTTCATAAATCTAACTATAAGAACTTTACTACAAATGAATAAGGTGGTGACCTTACATAACATAAGTGCTAAATTATTTTTTAACTCCTAAACTATAATATATGAAAACATTGAAATTTAATAATAAAATATTGCACATATATCCTAATTATAACTATTTTTTTTAAGTTAAAATGCATAAATGTACTTGTGTAAATTATTAAAACAATAATAGCCCATAAAATATTGAAAGTAATATAGTCCATGAAAATGTTGAAACATATATATAGATCTCTAGTTCCATGAAATACTGAAATATTGAAACATATATAGATCTAGTCCATGAAATATTGAAATACTGAAACATGTAAATAGAGTACATGTAATATCCTGGAACATATATAGAGTATGTGGAATGTACTAAAACATATATATCTAACTCCTATTGTCCATGTAATCAAGAGACGTCTTCACTCCACATGGACTAGGGTGATCTAAATTAGTTTGTACAAGAGAAAGAAACTTGAAATCAGATTTAAAATGATTAAAAATGATTTAATTCAATTTAGTAAATATAAAATCATTAAAATTACCATATGAGGTTGCTCATCTCCTATGACGTCTTGCTCTACATGCTCTTCTACAGGACCTGTCTCATGCTATAGAAGAAAAGGAATTCAACAAATAAACATATATTCAATTGAAATTTACTTTAATTCATTCACAATGTATAATATAATTGAATTTAAATATATCAAAATTTTAAATTACTGTATGATGCTTCTCATCTCCTTTGGCGTCCTGCTTTGCATGTGCTATTGTAGGTGGTATGGCATCATTAGGATGAAAAGTGTCACTAACAAGGTCCTACAAGGACAAATAAAGCACATGTGTAAAAATTAGGTTAAAACATATATATTCACTTGTGTACCCAATTTTTGTTTTGATCTATTTAAAAGACCTACAAATTGTGCACACATAGAATTTTTTTAAAATAATTTGAAATGCAGTTGACTCCTAAAATTGGCTTGGATCAATCGAGTATGCAATACCTATCCTCATGGTCATTTCAACCTACATGGACATATATTTTTAATATAAGTACATGTATGTTTGATATAGTGAATTATAAATACAAAATTCTAAGTATAGTTTTCTAAAACAGTATACATACGAGTGACTCATGCGAGATGCTCGACAATGGAGGAGTGCTTGAAACACCACCTAGTGAATCTAATGTGGAATTTGGTTGACTTCCTTGAACCAACATAAATATTTAACACATGTTCAAGATTGAATTACAAATTAAAATCAAGTTAAAATTATTTAATATATTTAAAAAATCAATCAAATACCCCAAATGGGTGCCCAACTTGCACAGGTGTCGATGTATAACAAAATCAATCAAAAGAATTTGATGTCCCTAATGCCATCATCTAGACCAAACAATTTGATCATTAAATATTATAATTTTTTATATATTTTCATTAACGTGCTTAAAATTTTGTTATAAATTCAACATGTACTTATATATACCTGTGTTGAATGATTTGTAGGGTGATCATCAACACATAGAAAATCAACATATGAATTGATATCATCAGATGCTCTGCATGCAACTAAAGTGGATGTAGCCTGATTAGGTCCATACCATAATTGATTACAACTCATACAAAAATGGGGCATTGATGTAGGTGGAGTGGTACTAGGATCACCTCCACTTGATGCTCCTTGATTTCACCCACTAACCCCAGCTACCATCTCAAAAGTCTACCCATCAAGGTTAGTCGAGAGTGCACACAATGATCCTAGTACGGATACCACCACACAATGTTGGATTAGTGCAAGAATGGTGGTAGAAGGCGGATCGACAGGAGGTTGAGTAGGCACGAGTCATTGGGGATCAATTTGTGCCCCTAACTCTGTTGTGGCATATCGCCACCAACACCTTGGAATGCTCTGAAATTAAAATAATTGGGTTTCCTACCCAACACAAACTTTTCATATTCTCAAAAAATAGAGAGGAACCTCACAATTAGCATGTGGTGGATGATCAAATACTATCTATCACCTATCCCAAAAATTGGTGGCCATTTGTGGATGTCTACACCACCTAATTGATAATTTTTTTGTTTATTGGAATTAGTTGATTACTAATGGGGTTGATGAAATATGGACCTAAATGGGCTTTGTGATTTTAAGGTCAAGGATCTCCTTATAGGAGAGTCCATTAGAATAAAATTATATCCTCTCCTCTCTCCATACCCAGTTGTCTAAGTCCACAGATCAATGGACAAGTGACAACATCTACAACATTTTGCATCGAAGATGCAAAATGCATTTGGTGGGGAGGAATGAATTCTTCATTTTGAATTGCATTAATTTTTTCTTTAATGGATCTAATGTTTTCATTGATCCAAGCTTGCAAGAAAGCCTCATCAAATCTTGGGGGTGGAGGTGGGGGATTGACAAAATCCTCAATATAAAATTTATCCATGATATAAAAGTGAACCTGCATATACATAAGTATATAAACAAGTACAAAATTAACTTTCAAGAATCTATATATAGATTATAAATAAAAATATTAAAAACTAGATATTATACATGTTGAGAAATTACAAGAAATGTTTAAATTAAACATACATGACTATGGGTGATCCCACAATAGTGGTTTACAATTTTTGGCCAAACTGGACACTGAAATTATTATTTTTAATTAAATCTTCACATTCGGGCACCTATAGCAGCTAAACCGTGAAGAATTTGAAGATGATGCAAACTAGAGTCTCATCACATTTTGTTTTTAGATTCTAAAAATGTTTTTTTCAAAATTTTTGGAATTAGATTGCACTTCTTTTTCCATCTCCCATGAAACCGGATTTTTTCATAAAACAACATTTTTAAAAAGTGACGCACACCATATAACGATAACTTTTTTTCCATGAAGGATAAAATTATAATTCTTTCAAATTTAGATTCTTAAATCCGATATCTAGTGCTTCACTTGGTTAGACATTTTTTATTGAATATTTTTTCTTTAATCAAGTTTCAAGTCAAACCAATTACAATTCAGACACAGTGCAACCGTATAATCTATAACTCTTTTTGTATGTATTGAAATTCAATTTTATTTTTTTTGTTGGATCAAGGACTTCAATATCTGGTGCACTCATATTTTTCAAAAAAAAAAACTGTTAATCTGCTATTTTTCCACATGTGCAGAACAAAGACCTTTATTTTCAATGAAAAACATATGTTTAATAAAACTAAAAACAAATACATAATAAAACCAAAACATATTAAAATTATATTCGTTGGATAGCTCGTTCTAAGGACTACCGATTCCAGTTGGGTTTGTGAAGATTCCTCCATTTTCATCCTCAACCTGAGCTCCAGTGCCAAATTTTAGGTTTTTGTGTGTCTCAAGGAGGGGATGAGGATTTAGGGGGGTTCGTACGAACCCATAGGGGTTCGAGCAAACCCCTAGGGGTTCATTCGAACCATGGTTCGCTCGAACCCCTTTCATATTCATTTTTTTTGTTTTTGGCAGAAAAAAGTTTAAGGGGTTCGCTTGAACCCAAGTTCGGTCAAACCCCTTTTTGGTTCGATCGAACTTCTAGGTTCGTACGAACCCCCAAAATCACTTTTTTTGCCATGGTGTCATTTTTTCTCAGTTTTCCTTCCTCCATCAGATTGTAAACCACTATTGTGGCTTCACCCCTATTTAAAAGAAAAATTAGGATACATACACATACATACATCATTCAACTTGAGCATACATACAAATTTCAAAATTTAAGATCTAACTATGTAATTTTAATGCATGTACATACTAAAAAATAAACTTAAAAATTCACAAGAAAGGTAAAATTCTAGGTAAATTTAATCCCCTTAATCCATGATATAAATTACCTAATGATACAAATGAAAAAATATGTAAGGCTCATTTATGTCTAAGGCATGAAAAATTTTGTGGCTTCATGTACTTTAAAGTGTTTACAAGGAATAGTGAAGTTTCCCCTTAAATCCTATTTTCTTAAATCCCCTTAATCCACATGTCATCTTTCCTAGGTCCATAAACTGACTCGAGGAAAATTCACCGCCAGCAATTCACCGATGGAAAATTCATCACCAACAATTCACCGTGGGAAATTTCACTGCCATGACAAGTTCATCACCAAATAAAATTCACTGCCAGCAATTCACCAAGGTGGAAAATTAACCGCCATTAATATTTTTAAATATATATTTGAAAATTTTGATTTTTTCAAAAGAATAATTTGATTTATAATAATAAAAAAATAATTGCATTAACTTTAGAGAATTTGATTTATAATAATAAAAATAAAAATATTTTTCAATATATTTTATTTTATCATCTATAATTGATTTATGATAATAAAAATAAAAATATTTTTCAATATATTTTATTTTATCCTCATCTATAATTGATTTGTGATAATAAAAATAAAAATATTTTTCAATATATTTTATTTTATTAGTCATTTGTAATTGATTTATGATAATAAAAATAAAAATATTTTTGGTATCTTAATAAATAAACGAGTAAAAAATAATCTTAGAGGGTATCTCAATAAATCAATAATTATTATTGAGATGAATATAAATTACTATGGGTAAAGTATTTTTATTGTTTGCAAATATTGAGATGAATAGAAATTACTATGAATCAAACCTAATACAAAAATAAATCAATTTTTAATATATTATCATGTTAAAACATTCATATAAAATATATTATCATGTTAAAACATTCATATCAAAATAAACATCAAAATAAATTGTAACAGAGGTGAAAATTATAGAAATATATATTAAAAAATATTTATGGCGATTAATTTTCCACCACGGTGAATTGTTGGCAGTGAATTTTACTTGGCGATGAATTTGTCATGGCGATGAATTTTCCCACGATGAATTGTTGGCGGTGAATTTTCTGTCGGTGAATGTTGGCGATGAATTTGTCGTATGCCCCATAAACCATGCTAATGGAATGATTTTTTCCTAAGTTGACCAAGTTTAACATATAAATATTTAATAAGTTTTTAAAAACTTCAAGCATCTAACATTATACAAATTGATCAAATGTGAATGGTCAATTTGACTATTATTAGTGGCTTAAGGGGATTAATGAGTAGATTTTAGGTTGTACAATCTACATCCTCTTAAGATGGGCCTTAAGCCATTTTCTTAAATCCGCTTAATCCATGCCATATTTCCTAATTCCATTAACCATGCTAATGGAATGGTTTTGTCTTAAGCCATTTTTTAAAATCCCCAGTAATCTATGGCATGAAGAGGCTACATTTATATGGATCCATGTATAAGGGGAAAATAAGTATAAGGATCCATGTGTAAGGGGAAACTCTAAAAATTATTATTTATTTTAAACTCCATCATCAATGTTAGTGTAAAATTTAGCACCCCTCAACCATCTTCACAATGAGTATTGGATGATAAAACTATGATTATATAAAACTATGCTTGTGTTTATGATGATAATGAAATTTATTTTGTGGTTTTTAGATGGAGAATAGTTTCATATAAAATATTTATGTGAAATCTCACTCAAACCAATTGATGAAATAAAAGTTACTGTACATAGTTGGTGTGTATTTTGAATAATGTGGACTATGTTGGTGTAGCCCTCTTATGTGACCTAAGTGTGTAAAGAGAAAATGTGGTATGAGATCATGATATGAATTTTATGATCATCCCTTCAGAATGAGATGTGGTTTGTCTACCTTTGGAAAAATAAATGTATTTAGGAGGTAATTAATAACATATGATGGCCTCCTATTGTTAATGAATAACTATAAACTTATCATTTTTATGAGATATTATTGATTTATATTGATACTTGTATATGGACTCCTATTGATAAATTTTATAGAAAGATTTAAAAAATTGATACTTCTTCCTTAATATATATAGCCATAAAGAACTATTATAAATGATTCTCTACTTACATTTACTACCAAATTTAAATCCTCCTTGGTATCCTTTTATTCCTACTCAAGTTTCTCAATTATTTCCCTATACTCTAGCGTACCTTACCAAATAGAGGTCCTTCAATGCTATTGATTTTATCCTTTATTTCTATACCCCCCATAATCTACCTATTCATATTTAGAATCATTCTCATATCTAAAACATTCCTTCATCTACCTCCTTAAGCAATTGACCATCATTAAGGGGTTGATTGCCATTAAAATATAAAATTTCACATTTATCCTATTACTCTAAATGAAATACCATTTTATCAATTATTTTGAAACATTGAGGCTTAAAAATAATAATCTATACTAGAATGGATTAATTTTACAAATCCTCCAAACTCTCAAGGTCCTCACAAGTATGAGAATTAAATTTATCGATATGCCCCAAGAAACTCTTTAAACATGAAATTATTTGATGAGGGAAGATATAAATTAAGGTTAGTATTTCTTACTTACGCCATGCTCATCCATTGTTTTTTCCCATAAATCTCTCAAATAAAATTGGATTTTGCAAAGAGGATAGCTATATTAAATTGAATGTTCGCTCTTAGTCAAAGTCATTTATTTCTTTGAGGATAGCTATATTTTGAATGTATGTTCTTAGTCAAAGTCATTAATATCTAGTATTATTTTGTTGGTTGTTGCATATTTAGGATGAATGTTTCTTTATCTAGTAACTACAATTATAGATAGAAATGTGAACAAGTCTAAAAAGATATGATTCCTAGAGCAGATACAAATGTTATAAATACATTATAGTTGCTCATTTATGATGAAATTTGGTTAGTCATGGATTGATATTGTATTCCTATAATTCCAATTGAACCACATGGATATATTGCATTAATGGAATAAAATATCTCACATGAACATTATATGTAAATTTCTAGGTAAATTTAATCTCCTTAAACCATTTGAGGATGATAACTTCAATGAATAATCATATTTTAGGAGGGGGTATTAGATTCTCCAATATCAACATAATCATGCTAGTTCATATTCCAAGAACATGGTTTCTATCAATTGTATTCTTCTATCTTGGATCTAGTGTGTGATCCTAAGGATATGGACTAGGTATATGTAGGGAAGGATTAGATTATGGAAATGGGTATGTGCAGGATCATGATGGGCCAAAAAGTGGTGATATGATGGGTATGTGTAGGGTATGTGGCTGACAACTTTTTTTTTACCCAAAATTGATGAAAAGAAAAGGGTTTTTAAAGGAGATTCTCACCTTTTGTAACGCCCGCAGTGCAAGCCCCAAAGAACAAACAACAAAAGAATGCAAAATTTTTATTTTTTTTTGAAGAAAGATAAATAATCATCATATCAATATTAAACGATCATATACAACAACATCAACCATGTCCTTTGGGGCCCCCACGAGATTACATCGAAATAAGACATTACTAATCATCAACTCCTAAGATATCAAAAGGAGCTATAATGACAACATTAGATAAGTACATACATAAATTTTATCACAAGATAAACCCATGAGACATTCCATAGCCAATTAAAAATTATAAAGTAGATAATTATATTACATCATCTTTCAAATGTTACATCATCCATAAGGTTACATCATGAATCCCCAAACATGTGGGATGAATAGAAGATACAAGTTTATCAAAATACAATGAGATCAACTATAATAAATCTTCAACTGGATGAGATTGAAGCCACAAACGCTGATGGGGAACCCAACGGTGTGCGGAGCACATTCCACCTGACCACCCCCGTGCTAAGAGGTGACAGAGAAGTAACTCCGACCAAGAATGGCAACAAAAGTACAATCATACAAAAAGTACCAACATAGATCCATCTCACAATACACCAATTAAAAAGAGCAACCAATAACACCATATCACAATGTCATAAAGGTGCAAAATTGTAAATAGAATATACATGAGATCATACAACGCATGCAAAATATGTATCAAACAATAATCTTAAAACAATATAATTCAATTCAAACAACAGTCTAAATCAACTTCCATGACCCACTTCCAGAGGAATACAATAACACAAACACATGGGCAACTAGGGGAGAGTGTCATCGCATAGTCCTACATGGGCTGTCCTGTGCTCTTCCTCCCAACTGGAGGCGTCGGTCCATAGGGTGACTCATGTGGAGTCGTAGACCTCTCGTGAGGACGAGGTCACGACTTTGCCAACCACGGCCTTCTCAGCCTTCCATTAGTCTACGGAAGCACTAATGAAGACGAGGCATCCTTTTTTTTTTAAATCTTGCAATGATGTTACTACCCAACCCCACCCTCCTAAGTTAATTATTAGATTTTCACTTATTTACTAACTCACTCGTGGGTTATCCTGAGCTCTTCCCCTTAAACGGGGCACCGGCCCCCACGAGGAGCCACTCTCCCTAGAGACCCATCAAAAATAAGGGGTTGTACCATGCCAATCATAATCATCAAAGTATGACAACAAAAGCAATACACGAGGCATAAACCATCTCGCAAGTAAAAATACCATAATAAAATCTCATAATTCGGTACACCCCATTAATAAAACATAACTCATCAAAAATCAAGGTGAAAAGTATAAAACTCAGAACAAAACGTCATCCTCTGGAAGACTAAAGTGTTGACACAAACGGGTTCCCACATCAAGGAAATAATAGTGTCCCAAAACCCAACAATCCAACAAGATTAAATTTCAAAAAAAAATAATTAAAAGTGATAACCTATTTAATTCCAAAGTAGATTACCAAATAAATTCCATTCCTAAAATACGATCATACTACAACCAAAATTAATTAATAATGTTGTTTTATCAGCAATATCCTTTCCAATTTGAAAATTCAATAAAACAGATTTCTTTCTATTTCACTAATATTTTTAATTGTAACAAATTCTGCTTTATTTCAATAAAGAAACAAAATCTATATATTTTTTTTAAAATTAACTAGAAGTGTAATTAGAGAGGAAACATAATCTACATTTTCTAAATAACAATTAAATTTACAGAAATATAGAAAAAAATAGAATCTACATTTTCTAAATAACAGTTAAAATTAACAGAAATATAATTTAATCAGGAAATAATAGAATATTTATATATATACATTTTTATTTTTTTAAAAAATAACCAATACCGTAACAGTTAAACACAGAGATCAGAATAAATAAATATATATAATATATATATGTTTATTTATTTATAAAAGTAAGTTTCGAATTATAAATATAAAACCTATATATAAAAGTAAATTTCCTAATAAAATAAAACGTTGTATTTTATAAATTTCAAACCATACATATTTAAATGGGTATTAAAACCCATACACAGGCGGTACAACCGCCGCCCAGCTGTGGCAGTCTACGGACTGCGCAAGGCAATCCTGCGGACTGTCACACAGTCCGGCGGCGGGGGTGGTGGGTACGGCCAAGGCCGAACCCCCCCCACCACACAGCCTAAACTCATAAATAAATTCAACACAAAAAAATAAAATAATCAAAATTATGGTGCCGAAATGAATGACGAATTTTCAATGAAAATTAATTTTTGTTCAACATTTCATATGTTTTAAAAAATATATATAAATATAAATATATCTATATATATATATATATTTACACACACACACCCAGGGGTTTGAACATGTCCAGAAAAACAAAGAACAGATAATTACAGTATATATTCCATTTACTGTGCATGTTAGAAATAAAAGGAGAAATGTTTTATAAATATATGTATAGACCAAAATATCACAACCCGGATATTTATTGAACAGAAATTGCCTTTAAACAACTATGCATATAAATGAAACGAAATTACAATTTTACTGTTCATTCCCAGATTGCAAAACAAACCCCTTATTAATAAACAGCCACAACCCAGAACCCCCAGAAATTTCATTAATCAAATAACAATTCTACATTTTTTGATTAAACATTCTTGAATTAAACCATAACCCCAGTAGATTTTTCTTTCTACAATTAATTAATTTTCATCCCTAAATATAAATTTCACACACAGAAAGCAATTCCTATTTAACAGAAAATAAACAATTAACAAGAGTAGAACCTGGCGTCCTACGCTTGCAGCAAACTGTAGAAGCCTTGCCCCCTCTTGCTGCACTATTTCTTTGCTGCAAATCTTCTAGCAACAGATCCAAATCCTTCCTCTTCCCAATTTCTCCAAAACAGAAAAGAACTAAGGGCAGAAAAAAAATGATTGGAAATAGAATTTTCCCAGCATTTGAACGAAATCCCCTCAAACAAAGAGAAACTCTTAATAAATTTCATGCCTAGAAATCCTTTCAATTCCTCTTCCCGTGAATACCAGAGGTCATAATTCAAAAATCAAATAATATTTCACCTTAATTTCATTTTGATGCTTTTCCCATATTACATTTTCATTTTCATGCATTTAATTAAAACTAAATAAATTCTAAATTCATAACATAAACTTTTATTTAAACAAATATATAAATATGCCTCATTTCCACAATTCTTCATTAAATATTTACTTATTATTTTATGTTTTTATTTTACCAATTACTTAATTATTTAAATTACCACATAAGACCATTCACTACTTTAGACAAATCATATAATCATACAGAGACCAATGTAACCACACAAATGAAGGAGACTAATATGCACAAACCATAAAGATACAAGACTGTTGACAACTTGGTACGGAGTTACTTTTCATGTCACCTCAAATATTCAACTTCTTGCCGTTGGGTTGGTTCAATGCTCGCCCAGACCTACCGAAATAGGTGGAATCGAGTCTTATTCCTGCAAAGCCTACATCCACAAAGTGATATACAATATACATAAAATCAAAGCATTGTGAGGAGGATTCACAGCGTAGCAGGGCGCTCGCGAACGAGTGATGCTACCTGTCCCCTCACCAAAACATATCATCATAACCTTTTACACCACATCATAAATTACTATTCTATAGTCTATTGCATTCCAAATAACTCCATCAAATGATCATAATAAAATGTCATCACAATAGCCATGGCATCATAAAAGTATAGTAATAGTCTAAGCTACCACACATAATAGCAACAGTATCAATCACAAATCACAATGTACCAAACAGAAACCACAGTGAATGTGAAAAATCAAATAGTAGCATGAGGGGTATTACACCTTTCCATCAATATAAATTATGTTGTACTTTGAATTTAATAAATAATTATTATTCATTTTCTATTTGAATTACGACTTAGAAAGTCCTGATTGATAGGCTGATTGAAAAAATTCTATAGCTTTCAAACGGTATCACATTTTTTGAATCTGAAACATTCGTCACATTCTATGTTTTGCATACTATAGGATTAAAAAAGAAAAAAATGAATTTCTTGAAGTTTTGACCAAGTTAAGGTGGTCACACATACGAGTTTTTATATTTTTTAAAAGTTGTAATAAAAAATTCATAATTAATTATTTACTTGGAAAAAAATTACAAAAAAATATACATCACATTGGGACATGAGTCCTATACTTATATCTAAAATATTTTTAAAAAATATTATCATTTTATTATGGTTAGGGTGGTTAGACAGACACTTACTTATTTTTTCCTTGAAATTTAAGTACTACTGCATTGAAATTTAAAATTTTCACTAAATAGATTTTTTTTTTTTTTTAAATAAACCTAGTAGTTTAGAAACTACATTCAATTTCCTAAAAATTATATTCTTACATATTTTTGAAATAATATAGATAACGTAGTCAATTTTTTACGTCAAGTTGCCTAACTCTGATTTTTTTGAATTTTTCGCCACTTAAGGACCTATTTTTTCCATGATGATCCCAAACATACCCAAATGTGTGATTCTAATTTTAAATTTTAATGTGAAACTAAGTAATTAGTATATAGGTTTGAGTAATTTCTATCTTATTCGTAATCCAACATATCTAGAAACCTCACAAGGATTACGATTACAAAAAGGAATATATACTAGCACTTGCACCTAAAGGAGGTCCAAGGATTATGCCGATAGAAAACTATATGTATGTTAATATGTTAGAGAGTAAGTGTTTGTACACAGGTACATATGGATTCCATGTGGTGTAAATTCTAGTTGTATATGGCTAGATTAAATAATTAATAATAAGTGCTAAATAATGGAATGAAATAAACTTAGAAAATCTAGATTTTTTTCTCAAAAAAATTAAGTATTATCTGATTTTGAAATATTTGCATAGAGATTTAAAACATAAAACAATGCAAATGAAAAAAGAAAGTTGTCATCAAATTGACAAAAAACATTGCAAATGGAAATAGTTCTATGTTCCCATCCAGATGGAAAATCAATATTTATCTGGCTTTTACATGATAAATGAGATTTTGGAGGCTTTCACCTAATATTCTAGAGGCTTTTATTATTAAATGGCAGTCGATTTACCATTAAAAGGTAACTAAAACTTGATTTTCAAAGACTCAACAGTGGTTTGCAAGCATGATTGAATCTCAATTTAGGGTTCATATTTTTGTTTGAAGGGTAAATATTTATGTTTCAATTCAGTTTAGGGTTCATATTTTGTGTAGGGTAAATATTTTATTTTCAATTGAATTTAGGTTTTATATATGTTGCAAGAAGATTCAAACAAAATATAAATACCTAATTTACAAAATACATAAAATAAATCTAAATACAAAAAAAAAGAAAAAAAAATGGAAAAATTAACTAACCTGGATTGTTTGATGGTTGGAAATCTCTCTTTGAACTCGAGATCCTATTCACCTTCTACTCTGACCACTAGTGAAAATGAGCTTGCGGGCCATTTTTAAAAAATTAAATACTTTTACGAAATGGGATCCCATTTATTACAAAACAAGATCTTGTTTCATGGTAAATGAGATCCTATTTCATGATCCTTGGCTCAAGATCCCACCACGAAATGGGATCATGTTTTAAATTTAGGCTCAGGATCTCAAAGCATAATGGAATCCCATTTTGTTTTTCCCGATTTTGGGTTTTTGGCTAAGTCCAAAACTTCCACAAGAAGTGGACTCATCTTCTTGCTTCTACCCCTAGTTATCATGTCAAAAAATACTTCACCCAAGATAATATCAGGAAGAGAATATTTCAAGGTCCTTCTAAATGTGTTTTATGTGGCATTAGTGAAGAAGGTATTTGTCACCTTTTCTTTAAATTCCCCCTTCTCCTTGGAAATCTAGAGGTAGTGTTTGAAGAGGTAGAATTGGATTATCATTCATGTCACTTCTTTATCTAAGTTTCAAGAAAGCATGGATCATTCTCCTATGTGGCTTCTTTCTTTGTTTCTACCCAATATCTTGGCTCTATTTTTATTCTTTGGTAGATCTAGCTAGAGAAGAATCATAAAATTTGGTAGATCTAACTAGAGAAGAATCATAAACTTTTCCAAGGGCACTAGAGTGTCGCCATGTAGGTTTGGAAAAAGATCAAGGATTTAGTCAAGAACACTATTGAGGCCAAATTATCCTTAGAATATTTTTCTCCCCTTTTGATTCTCATCATTCAAGCTTTCTAAAGGTTTCCCCCACAACTTCTTAGAATTAGTCTAACTCTAGATTGAAGATGAATAAGATTAGTAAGTGTTCTCCTCCCCCTCTTGGTTTTTTAAATTAATACCAATGGATCCTCATGGGGCAACCTGAGTGCTACTAGGATCAATGGGTTCAGTCATGATAGTTATGGTTCAACTCAACTCTTCTTCAATCTCTTTATGAGGTGTTGCATTAATAATCAAATGGGGGCTTATGTCATTCTTTTGATGATTGAGAAAGCTTTCAAGTTGGGTTGGAAGGTTAGTTTTTAAATGGATTATATGATACTGGTTTCTCTTTTGAACAAAGGGAAAATGTATGATTCTTCGTAGAGGTTGTCATCTCTTACTAAGAAGATTCTCTATATCTTATCCCACATTTTGATTCCATTTCCTTTGTCTATATTCCTAGAGAATGGAAGGTTGTAGATTTCTTAGCTAAATGAATATCTAATGTCAATTGGAAATAAAATGTCATTAATTAGGGGTCTCTACCTCTAGATAAATTTACATAACTTCTTTATCTTATTCGTAATGATCGATCTTAACTCCCCTTGCTTGCAACTCTTAGGGAATGAGATTTTTGTTTGGATTAAAAGCTCTTCTGGTTCTTGGGAATGGTAGAAAAGTGGAAAAAACCCTTGAATTTTTTATTCTTCTAACTTTATTGATAGCTATTTCTATATATGGAAATATTTTTTGTAATTTTTTTAGTTTCTCTTATAATATAATTTTCTATTTTGCCCCCAAAAAAATCTAATTAACTTTAAATTATATTTATTTTATTTATTTTATACTTTTTATTTTATATTTTTTTTAGGAATATTGGTTATGATTATGTATATTGTCTACAAAATAAAATATGTATATTATAATTCAAAAATTACAATATTATTAATGTTAAAATAATTGGATGATTTTTTTTGAGTTTTTATTGTATTTTATATTAAGCTAATAAAATATTCATTATGCACTTGGAATATTTTGATCCTCTCTTGAAAATAAAGTTATTGCTCCCAAATAAAGCTTTATGAAATTTTCTAACTCTAGTATCTGCTTCATTATTTATTTTATTTTGAATTTTAAAATATTTATAATTATGTGTAGACACAACCTTTATTAAAATAAGCAATACTTAATATGGAAAAGCAAAACAAGTAGTAAAAATTTAAAATATATTGGAGTGTTTTTTTTAAATTATAGAAACGAGTTCTATTTTATATGGAGAAATAAAGGTTTTAATGAATGTTAATTTTCTTTGAGTTGGTGTAAAGGTTGAAATTAGGAGAAAATCCTATGCACTCCAAGACTTATAGTGTGTAGCATCACATTTAAGCTTCTCATTTGATTTTTATTGAGAGAAGCATGAAAAAATATTCCACTATGAACAAACATTTTTTATATTTCGTTAGAAATAATAATCGTCTTTATGAACAAAAATTTTGCATATTATTTTTGAATCAATAATTGTCTATTTAAACAAATAGTCTTCATACTTACTTCCACACAATGTGCATGAAATAATAGAAAGCATAATAGTCACTCCCTCAATCTCGATAGCCAATTTTCTTGAGAGCACTTTATGACATCAATAGAAAAATGATGTTCACCTTTATGTATTAAAGTTATCAACAATAATAATTTATTGAAAGCAATTCAATACATGTTTTAAAGCATTGATTTGACACCTATTTTATAAATCAAGGTTGGCTTCTAAAAACTTCAAAAATAGTGTCAAAATAAACACTTCTTTCAAATATCTAAAATTTTCCAGACATTTGAAAGATATCTAAACACTTTATCGGGTTCTCCAAAGAGAAATATTGATTCAAAAATGATGTTCATGTGAAAAATGAATGGAAAAGGTAGTTATTTGTGGCAACAATCATCTTCTAACATTCTATTTAAAATATAGATATTTAATAAGAGGAAGCACAATGATACAATAATTTGCGAACAAGGAGCAAACATTGCCTCTCATCATTAATAACAACAATGTGTATGTCATATTCAACACTCAAAAATTAATCAAGCTCTATAATGTGAATAGCTTACAAAATAGTTTACCTGCATATAAGTAGGGTTTAAAAATTATATGTTAGAAAATACAAACAAGCATTCAATACATTTGAAATCAAAATAGTATTCACTCAACAATCATATCAAATTGAATTGCAACTTCCCCTTAATTGACATTTCTTAGACATTAAATTAAGTGTAACATAAAAATCTACAAATAAAAAATATATATTCTTTTATAGTTCAACATAAAATACCTCTCAAGTTGGTTTGATTTCAACAAATTCTCCCCACTGACTTGTGATTTCATCTACTCATGTTATTGAAGAAGATAAAAATAAAGATAACGATGGGTGAGACCCTCTCATGGACACTTTGGATCCCACTCATATATGGTATAAATCCGATGATGGAGATCCTCCTCCTCCCCCCTCTATTATTACTTTCGCCACCTATTGACTTTGTTTATATTTTTATGGTTCAAACTATTATCTCAAAAGAACTTCAAAGATTTAACTGCACCCATTTTTTTTAAATATGTACTATTATTTTTTAAATAATAATAATAACGTTTACTTAAAAAAAAAAAAAAACTAGCCATCAATATCTCTCAACATCTTTTACAAATTATTTTTAAATGGACAATTTAAACACGTTATCTCACACGTTTTTAAACACGTTATCTCACGCTACCTACTCAATATTTAAGCCAGATGATGTCCATTGAGGCAAGAAAGATGGACTTGACATATTATTCCTTCATACCATTGGACGGAACAGAATAAATTTGTGCAACGCGGCACATGCCCACAGTTGACGAGACGTGTTCACAGCCTTTTTCTCTGACAGCAATCATAATTCAAAATGCCAACGAAACGGGGTGGCTGTTTCCATGGACGCATATTCCCTGGTTCGCATTGAATATGCTTCTGACAGTGCTATTTAACAGGATTTGTTCTTTGTAAGCCATAGCAAGTATCTGCTCTCGTCAAGGGATCAAGGTAAGCTCTCGACATCTGGACTGAATTCTGATGTAGATTTAACTCCTGCATGACCCATGTAAAATAGCTAAATCTGCTCTGTTTCTACAGAGCCATTGACCCAATTCGTTGTAGAATAATATGGTTCAGTTTCTTTTCTTTCTTTTGAAGAAAATATTGGAAGATCAAGCCAGTTGTTGACCTCTTTGTTCAGCTTCAATCAGTAAATTTTGTATCTTTGTTGATGTGCAGAGCTGAGGGATTTGAATCATGGCGAAGAAGCAGCTAGAAGTACTGGATGCTTTGGATGTTGCGAAAACGCAATGGTACCACTTTACGGCAATCATTATCGCAGGCATGGAATCTTCACAGATGCGTATGACATCTTCTGCATTTCCACAGTGACGAAGCTCCTGGGAAGAATCTACTACTACGAGGAAGGAAGTTCAAAGCCCGGCTCTCTGCCTCCGAACGTCTCGGCCGCCGTTAATGGAGTGGCCTTTTGTGGAACCGTAGCCGGACAACTCTTCTTCGGCTGGCTGGGGGACAAATTAGGACGGAAGAAAGTGTACGGAATGACGCTCATGTTGATGGTGATCTGCTCCATAGCCTCAGGCCTCTCCTTTGGCCACACGGCCAAATCCGTCATGACAACGCTGTGCTTCTTCAGGTTCTGGCTCGGCTTCGGCATCGGTGGAGATTACCCTCTCTCCGCCACAATAATGTCCGAATACGCCAACAAGAAAACTCGCGGCGCATTTATTGCGGCCGTATTTGCGATGCAAGGGTTTGGAATCCTGGCAGGCGGTGCCGTGTCCATTATAGTGTCATTAGGGTTTAAGAAGCATTTTAGGGCTCCGGCATATGAAGACGATCCCAAAGGATCCACTGTGAGTGAGGCGGACTTCGTTTGGAGGTTAATTCTGATGTTCGGAGCCATCCCCGCGGCAATGACTTACTACTGGCGCCTGAAAATGCCAGAGACCGCCCGTTACACGGCTCTCGTGGAAAGAAACGCAAAGCAAGCCGCGGCGGACATGTCGAGGGTTATGCAGGTGGAAATTGAAGAAGATCGCTCAAATATCGATGCGATTGCGGCCACAGGGCCGAGCTTCGGCTTATTTTCATCACAGTTCGTAAAACGGCATGGACTGCATTTGCTTGGCACCACGACTACCTGGTTTCTTCTGGACATCGCCTACTACAGCCAAAATCTCTTTCAAAAGGACATCTTTACGGCCGTCGGATGGATTCCTGCTGGTAAGAAAATAAACGCCATTGAAGAAGTTTATCGCATTGCAAAGGCGCAGACGATCATTGCTCTGTGCTCTACCGTTCCGGGCTACTGGTTCACAGTCTTCTTTATCGACCGGATCGGTCGGTTCACTATTCAGCTCATGGGATTCTTCTTCATGACGGTCTTCATGTTCGCTCTAGCCATTCCATACAACCACTGGCGAGGCACCAAATGCGGGGACTCCTTCTGCGACGGTAACCACATTGCGTTTGTCGTTCTTTACTCTTTCACCTTCTTCTTCTCCAATTTCGGTCCCAACAGCACCACTTTCATCGTCCCGGCTGAGGTGTTTCCTGCGAGGCTCCGTTCGACGTGCCATGGCATTTCGGCTGCGGCTGGAAAGGCAGGTGCCATTGTTGGAGCCTTCGGTTTTCTGTACGCCGCTCAAAGCACGCACCAATCGGAAGTTGACACTGGGTACCATAAGGGTATTGGCGTCAAGAATTCTCTCGTTGTTCTGGGAGTGACCAATGCTTTGGGCTTTCTTTTCACGTTTCTAGTGCCTGAAACCAACGGCAAATCGTTGGAAGAGCTCTCCGGCGAAAACGACGAAGAAGAAGGAGCTCAGCTTCCCAGATCTGTTTCGACTGATAGAACCGCACCAGCTTAGTAAGTTGGAAAATCTGCGCGTGGAACATGAAATAATAGAAAAAAATTGTATCAGGCTATGGTCTCATGGGGCTGCTTGGCCTATTTTGTTTAGTTGTTCAATTTGTATGATCATTTTGTTTTTTCCATGTTTTAAGTAGTTATTCTATTGTATAAATTATAAAATTGTTATAGAAAGTAATTAGATGTTATTTTAATATATTTTTATTTTTATGTTAAAAATTGAATTTTAAAATTGTTAAGAGAAATTATTTCAAAAAATGAATATGGTAGGTAAGTCGTATAAATAATATTAAAAAACTGATTAGATGAATTCTCTTCATGAACATCTTGTAGTAGATGTGGTCAAAGTTGATTCTAATTAAGAGGTTTTTGAATGAATTGATATTGATTGGGTGGTGGTCCCTCCTCCACCCATGTTGCCTAAAACTCCTATTGTAGCTTCTTATCCTATTTTGGTGAGTGGTGTCAGCGTGTCTTCTCCTGTTGGTCTTGTGACTTCCATTGGGTTTTCAATTTTCCTAGTTAGGTACTCCTCTCCTTGTGCATTGTTCCCAGTTGGGCATGGCGGGCTTCACGTCAGCCTTTGTCGTTGCATCCCTTGGTCCTCACAGACCCGCATTTACGGGTCTCCTCTTGTAGATCGTTGTTGCATTCTGCTGCTCGTTTACTGCCAAGCCTTGATGTCTTCCTGCATAGCGGTCCCACATCAACTCTCACTGCTACGTCTATCGAGTGTCCCAAGCCTACAACTGTGGGTTGCCTCCTGTTGATTGTTGTCTGTTATTCACCGCTAAGTAGCGGTCAATTCTCTACTTCCGCCTGCATGGTGGGCTTTGCATCCAACCGCTTTGTCCGAGTCTCAACCAAATGGTTGTGTGTAACTTGTTAGGTCTAGTTAAGATGATTAATTTTCTTGGAACATGGTTCAAAAGAAGAAGAAAAGTCTTCCCAAATATTTATCTATATTTAAGGGTGTGTGACTTGTTAGGTCTAGTTTTGGAATTATTTAGTTCTTTTTTATGGTTTCTTCTAGGCCCAACTTTGCTACAATTGTGTTGTAGGTTGGTTGTTGTTTGCTAGTAGCTTTATAAAAGGGTCTAGGCCCTTTGAAAAAACTCTTTTACCATTAATAAAAAATACTAATATAAAGAATTTTTTTTAAGTAAAAATTGGAGGAAAGAAATGTAAACCATTGATATTTTTTAAATAATAAAAAATATTTTAAATTACTTTGAATATCTTCAAATTGTTGACAAGTCCAAGAACATGAGACCTTGATATTATTGACAAGTTTGAGTGTGGGATCTTAACATTATTAATAAGTTGAAGAGCAGGAAATGTGTTTGTACTATATAAAATATTGTTGTTAAGTGCTTAATAAATTTCATTAAGAAGAAAGATAATATTTTTCTTTGCTTTTATTTTTTCGTTCACTAATTTTATTTATTTTATTTTTATTTTTATATTTGATTATGTTAGTTTTATTTTCAATTTCTTAAATTTTTTTAAATAAATTATAAAATTACATTAACTATTTATCTATTTAATATAATTATTTTTAAAAATAAAATTAAAATATCATATTAATCATATAGATACTTAGTTTATCATATATATATAACATTGACTTTAAATATATAATAAAATTTCAAATATAAACATAATTAAATATGAAAATAAAACATATAAATACTTAATTATAATTATATTAACTACATCTTTTTAATTAGTATAACTATTTTATTGTAACTTAATCTAATTTTATTAATTTATTAGATTTATGATATAATATCTCTTTTAAAAGTTATGAATATAATTTATATAGAAAAATGTAAGATTCAAGATTATTAACATTATAAATAAAGATTTCACTATTATATTTTTATCATCATGATTTTAAGAATTGTATATAAATATTTATAATAAATTTTAAATGTATTATTAAAAGTATAATTATCATTTTTTAATATTTAATTATTAATATAGTTTTTGGTTTTAAAATGTGATATTTTTTACATTCTTTTATAAGTTAAGTTATTAATATATTTTTTTAAGAAAAGGGGTAAAAATTTATTGAATCAAAGAAAAATTACAAAGTAATAGGCAGTAACCCACAAAAAACATCAATCGTTCTGACACCAAAATTCCTCAAAGGAACCCAACTAAGGAACCAATTACATATGAAAGTCTTCCATGATTAACTTTTTGAGGGACAAAGAGAGCTCTAAGGATAAAAGTCCCCAGACATATATATAATCCACCTCTCCTCAGAGGCCCACTTCACCGGAAGATTAGCCACCCTATTCCATTCCTTAGGAATATGACAAAAAGAAACAAATTCCAAAGAACTGCATAGATTCACAATTTGTTTGATCACACCAGCCAGTTGCCAGTTAACACCATCGAATCTCTGCTCATTCAGCGTATCAACCACAATCTATGAATCAGATTCACAAATAATCCTCTTCCAACCCAAAGAGCATCCTCTTTCAATAGCATGAAAAATAGCAAGAGCCTCCATGAAATTATTAGAACGGTGCCCCTTGTAAATAGAAAAGAAGAACACCACCTCTCCATTACTGTCTCTTCCAATACCACTGATCCCAGTATGCCCAGGATTCCCCCTAGAAGATATATCAGTATTTATCTTCAGAACTCCTTGTGGGGGAGGGCACCACCGACCCTCCCAATGAATCTTCTTCTTGACCTAACGAGGGTCATTACTAACAAAGAAACCAGACCCTCTACCCACCAAGTGCAGATTCCTCACAAAAAATAAATCACCTAGATCCACAGTAACCGACAAGTCACATTTAGCTAAAATTATCTCTTGGATCTTGCTAAAGATCTTCCCGCATAAAAGACCCCCAACTAGCTTCACATATTAGAAAATCCTTTTTTTTTTATCTCAAGCCAAAGGTGCCAGATAATAAAGATGGGGCCAATAACCCAAGCAATCTGAAGAAAAGTTGTCTTAGCAGGGGGTCTCCCCAAACTTTCCCAAAACTCAATCAAAAAAGAGGCATGAACATAGGGATGTCCCCAAATCCCCCAGCAAAGGTTCCAAATCCTCCTGGTGTAAGGAAACTGAAAGAAAATATGTGAAGTACACTCACCACTATCATTGCACAAAACATAGATGGAAGGACCTTGGAAGCCTCTTTTCCATAGATTTTCCCAAGGCATCTATTTTGAACAACCAACCATAAAAATAAATTACACTTAGGCCAATAAAATTTATTCCAATTCTACTTCCACCAAGGGACCCCAATATTCCCATACAACTATCTATCGAGCTCCATATACCCAGAGGCAATAGAAAATTTTCCCTTCGAATCAGGATCCCAAGCCAAAATATCCTTGTCTTGAAGAGAACTACACATTCTACCATCCAAAATTCTAGCAAGCTCTTGCCTCTCCTCCTCAATACCTCATAAAGGCCACTCCTAGGGATCCTTCCAACGTCACACCTCCACCTGACCCAAGGCATGAATAGTTTTGAAGTCCTCCACCTTACACCAACCAGCTTTTGTTAAGCTATCACAAAAAGATTTCAAATGCGGAAACATAGAAATAATCGAGGGATAACCATCCCAAGAATCATACCAAAAGAGAACTTTTGAGCCCTTATTACAAATCCAAAACAAGACCGCCTTTATCAGCTTAGCCCCTCTTTTGAGGGTATCCCAAATCATAGACCCTTTCCCTTGGAGACAATATCAAGGAACATCATAACAGTTCACCCCAATGAGGTACTTATGATTGAGAATTCTAGCCCAATCTTGATCCTGAAAAGTGCACCAATGCTAGTACAACTTAGCAACTAAAGCCTGGTCCATCAAACCAATAGATTTGAGACCAAGACCACCCTCCTATTTTTGCTTGCAAATAGATTCCCACTTTACCAAACTCCACTTCAAATTGAGAAGATTACTTGCCCAAAGGAATTGATGACTGAGGGCATCAAACTCCCTAACAAATCTAGCAAGAGCAACTTGCACAAAATATCAGTAAATAGGAAGAGATTGGACCACATATTTGAACAGAATCACATGACCAGTTGAAGAGAGCCACCTATGATTCTAATGAATAACCCTCTTGTGGAACTTATCCAAGACATCCTGCCTAAAATATTTGGTTTGAGGAACCACATTAAGGGGAATCCCCAAATAAACTAGAGGAAGAGTGCCAATTTGAAAATGAAGAATCTAAGCAATCCTAGACTAAATAAACTGAGGAACTTATTGAAAAAGAAAATAGAGGACTTGTTTTCATTAATATTTTGACTAGAAGTAACCAAATAAGTATCCAAATCCTTCCTTAAATTTATAGCTTCAATAATTTTGGCCATATCTAATAAAGTAATATCATCAACAAATTGGAGGTGAGATAGTGGCAACAAACGGTTACCCCAATGCCACCCTTGAATTAACCCAAGACTAACATGGGCCTTGATAAACCTCCCTAGCCCCTCTACATAATGATGAATAAATATGGGGACAAAGGGTCACCTTGTGATGAGTGTGCAACCCGAGACTTAGAAAATAACCCACAAACAAGAGAATAATTTTATTATTCAAAAAATGGAGCTTCTTACATGCAGAGGATCTCAAATCCCCAAGTTCTACAACACATGCAAGTTATAGAAAGCTATAGAATCACCCTTTCGCAATATGTGAGCTTGTCCCCAAAAAGTTACCCAAAAATTAGAAACCCACCCATAAATAGAGCTCCTCTTTCGTTTGGAGCCAAAACAACATTCAAATTTGAGTTTAGGCGGTTTGGCGCCGAAAAATTACAACTTGAAATTCAAATTTCAAAACAACATTTGCAATTGTATCTTCTAGAAAGTGTGCCAACTTCTCGAGGCCATAACTTTTGATCTGAGACTCTGATTCGCGAACCGTTTGAACCGTTGGAAATGTCACGAAGTCAACAACGTAATCAAAATTTGTTAAGCCAATTTTGGCAAGTTTCGGGGCCGATCCGGGAACTCTAAGTGCCTCAAATCTCACTCGGAAGATTTTTAGGTGCAAATTTGGGAAACTAAAACTGCAATATCTTTCCACCCAGGAATAGAAAATAAAAACCATAAATTAGGAATTTCATTATGACGAAAAGGGTATCCAAAAATGTAAAAAAATGAGAAACTTGAAATTTAACTATTTTTGGGTGATGCAAGATTTCCCTCACACCACTGGATGCTCCTGCATCAGACACCCAGGGTGATTTGAGAAGTGACTCCGTCACGTCTCAGATGCTGGAGGAAAACCCAAATGGTCAACCTCTGCCTTAGGCAACTAGGATGAATCTTCAACAAGCCTTTATTTCCATTTCACCAGATATTCTTCATATTGCTTGTTCCTGGTACTCCTTCCCACACGACTATCTAGGATTTCTTCAATCGCCTCCTTTTCTGAAGTAGGTGCTGGAATCCCACACTGTTCCATCAGTGGTACTTCCTCTGCGTCACCTTCATGATACTCTATCAAATCTGAAATGTTGAACACAGGGGAAATGTTGAATCCATCCGGCAACTCTACCTCATATGCATTCTCTGAATCATGTCTCTTCAAAATTTTATAGGGACTGAACTTCTTCATCTTCAATTTGTTATATGTTCCCACTGGAAACCTTTCTTTCCTCAAGTGGACCATCACTTCATCACCAATCTGAAACTCCTTATACCTTCTCTTCTGATCTATCTTAGCCTTATACTGCATATTCATCTTGTTAATATGTTCTCTTACCTTCTCATGTATATCCTTGATGTGTTCTGCAAAATCTTCAGCTTCGGCACTTATTTTCTTCTCTTGGTCCATCTTCCTCAATTCTGGAGCTATTCTAGGGCTACCTCCATACACAATCTAGAATGGTGATTTACCAGTGCTTCTGTTGATAGAATTGTTGTAAGAAAATTTTGTCTAGGGTAAGATCAAGTCATCCCTTAGGTTTATCTCCTACCAAATATCTCAATAGGTTACCCAGACTCTTGTTAACAACCTCTGTCAGCCCATCTATTTGTGGATAGTGTGTAGAACTAAACTTCAACTCTGTCTTCAGCTTCTTCCACAAGGTCCTCCAAAAGTACCCCACAAATTTGGTGTCACGATCTGAAACAATACTCTTTGGCAGACCATGTAGCCTCACCACCTCTTTGAAGAACAAGTCACAATGTGGACTCATCATGGGTCTTCTGACATGGAATGAAATGTGCCATCTTCGAAAACTTATCAACCACCACAAAAACTGAATCATTCCCTCGTTGTGTCTTTGGAAAACCAAGAACAAAGTCCATACTTATATCCTCCCATGGCCTCTCTGGTACAGGTAAGGGCTGATATAAGCCTGTATTCTGGCTCACTCCTTTAGCCATCTGACATACCCTACAACTTTGTACAAACTTCTTCACATCCTGTGACAACTGAGGCCAATAATAATGCTCACTGATAATGGCAATGGTCTTATCCCGACCAAAATGTCCTGCCATTCCTCCACTATGCTTATCCTTTATCAGGTTCTCCCTCATAGAACTCCTCAAGATACATAATTGACTTCCCTTAAATAACATGACATCCTGGATTATGAAATCCAACCACCTTGTCTTGTCCACTGTAATAGGTTCCTTGCAAGCTTTCCAAGCCTCTGCGAAATCAAGATCTTCTACATACAGTGTCTTAAGTTCATTGAACCCAACCACTTCAATCTGCATCTTTGTCATCAATGTATGCCTCCTACTTAAGGCATCTGCAACCCTATTTGACTTCCCACTCCTATGTTTCAAAACAAAGGTATAACTCTGCAAAAACTCTACCCATTTCATATGCCTCTGATTTAATTTTCTCTGACTATTTAGGTACTGCAAGGCCTGATGATCAATATATAGAACAAATTCCTTCGGCAACAAATAATGTCTCCATTTCTTTAATACTTGAACTATTGCATAAAATTCTGATCATATACGAGAATACTTTCTCTTGGCATCATTTAACTTTTCACTAAAATAGGCAATGGGCTTACCTTCTTGGCTCAACTGCTCCAATGGCACAACCGGCATCACAATCCACCTAAAACACCTTATTGAAATCTGGGAGGGCTAGAAAGGTTGCTCTGTTACCTTCTGCTTCAAAAGTTCAAAACTCTTTGTTGTTCCAGTGCTCCACTTGAATTCTTTCTATCCCCTCTCATTGTTTCAGTTAAGGGGTCCACAAATACTACTGAAGTTTCTAATGAACTTTCTATAAAAACTAGCCAAACCATGGAAAGATCTCACCTCGGTAGCAGTTCTTGGGGTAGGCCATTCCAAAATAGCCTTCACCTTCTCTAGGTCCATCTTGAGACCTTCTGCTGAGACAACAAACCCCAAGTACACTAACTCCCTCTTTGCAAAACTACACTTCTTCAGATTAATTAATAGTTTCTCTTCTCTTAACTTCTCAAAGGTTCTCCGAATATGCATCAGATGCTCATTCGTTCTTACTGAAAATCAAAATATCATCTAAATACACAATAACAAAACTTCCTAGAAATTCTTTTAGTACCTCGTTCATGAGCCGCATGAATGTGCTCAGTGAATTGGTTAGCTCAAAAGGCATGACTAACCACTCATACAAGCCCTCTTTGGTCTTGAAGGCAGTCTTCCATTCATCTCCCTCTCGAATCCGGATATGGTGATATCCACTCTTCAGATCAATCTTTGTGAAGTACTAAGCTCCACTCAAATAGTCCATCAGGTCATCCATCCTTGGCAGGGGAAATCTGTACTTGATTGTTATCTTATTTATGGCTCGAGAATCTGTACACATCCTCCACTCCCCATCCTTCTTTGGTGCTAGTACTACAGGTACTACACATGGACTTAAACTCTCCCGTATCAAACTCTTTCTCAATAACTCTTGAACTTGTTTGTTCAACTCCTCATTTTCTGCTGGAGTCATTCTATGAGCTACCTTATTTGGCAAACTAGCTCCAGGAATCAAGTCAATTTGATGACTAATCTTCCTTATTGGTGGTAAACCATCAGGTACATTATCAAAACAATATCCTGAAACTCATCCAACATCCCAAAAACTTCTTCTGGAACATTCTCACTATCCTCCTTACTCACTCTAGGAATCAATGCATAACACACATGCTCATGCTTCGTACCTTCTAAAAAATTTCTTCCATCTACATAACAAATTCTAGCACTACTGCATACCTTTTCTTCGGTCTCCTTCAGGGGTTTCAACTTGTGACGAACCCCATCCTTTGTCAAGGAATAAGTGTTTGCATGGCCATCATGTATAGCTCGCCTATCGAACTGCCACGGCCTCCCCAACAACATGTGACATGCATCCATGGGGATGATATCACAAAGTACTTCATCATGGTAGCTCCCGATCTTGAACTTTACTAGGCACTGCTCATTGACCAAAACTTTGTGGTCTTTCTGCAACCACGCAATCTGATACGGATGCGGGTACCTTTCCCTCTTCAGCTTCAACTTTGTGACCATCTCTTCTGACACCAGATTATCGGTGCTCCCACCATTAATAATGACATCACAACATTTTCCTTCACACTTGCACCTTGTGTGAAATAGATTCTTCCTCTGTTCTGGTTCCTTTTCCTTAGTCACCAAGGCTCTCCTAATCACTAGGGCTTCTCCCCTTTCAGCATCATCTGAATGTTCAGATTGGGTCTCCTCATCGCATCGCAACCCTTCCACGACCTTCTGGCCTTTTTTCTACCCTTCCTTGGTGTTGTGGACATTCATAGGCTTGATGTCCTTCCTCACCACACTGGAAACACGTTCCTTTGAAACCACCTCTTCCAGATCCTTGTCCATATCTCCCTTGTCATTCCTTTGGCTTCGGCTAGTACCCACATCTTCACTTTTCTTTTCATCATCATTTCGGCTTCCTGAAGGTCTTCCACTTTGACCTCCTCGTCCTTTTTGCTTGCCATCAAATCTTTTGTTTAGCTTCTCTTCCACCTTCATAACAAACTGATACACATCCTCAATGGTGGTCATTCTGACTAGGCTTAACTCCTCCTGAATGCTCGATCATAACCCATTAAGATATCGAGCTACCTTCTCCTTATTGGCCTCTGTGTGGCCCGTTCTGATGATTATCTTGTCAAAATCTTCAGTATATTCTTTCACAAATCTGCTTCCTTGCTTCAACCCTTGTAATTTCTTCAACAGATCTAACTCGTAGTCCACTGGTATGAACTGCTTCTTCAGTTTCTCTACCATGTGATCCCATCTGGTGATATTTCCTTTTCCTCTTCAATTTTTTTCAACTGGACCTCTTTCCACCAAATACTAGCCTTATCCTAAGAGACTTCCATAGAATGAAGAGACTTCCATAGAATGAATAGCCTCGGTAGCAATAACAACCTCATCCAAAAAAAAAATTCTTGCCACAAATCCCCCTACTCCTTGTAAATCATAAAATTTAGCAAAGGCTTAATCCTTTTCGCAATCAGTTTAATAGTAATGATTTTATAAACCACATTGCACAGGGAAATGGGGTGAAACTGATCCAAGGAACAAGCACCTTCCTTCTTTGGAATAAGAGCAAGAAAAGTGGAGTTCATGGACTTCAACATTTCTTTATTCCTCTAAGATTCCTAAACTACTTCCAAGAGATCCACCAAGATAATCTCCCAAAAAACTTGAAAAAAATTCAACAGGAAAACCATCAGAGCCAGAGGATTTACCTTTTTTCATTTGAAACACAATAGTCTCCGATTCTTGCAAAGAGATAGGATGTAAAAGAGTAGGCCTCATTCATCTCATGAGAAACCAAAGAAGGAATACAAGCCAAGATAGAATTTTCCTCACAACTCGTAGGGGGAGAATCCTTAGTAAAAAGAGCTAAAAAGAACTGACAAGCCTCCCAGGAAAATTTTTCCTAAGAAGAAATTTGAACTCCCTCAGAATAAATGAGAGAGATGATAAGATTACCATTTCTCCTAGAGCCAATGGAGTGATGGAAGAAGTCAATATTTTTATCTCCCTCTTGTAGCCAATCAATTCGAGACTTTTGCTTCCAAAAAATCTCCTCCCTTAGCTCCCACTCCTCAAGAGCCTTAGTCGCCATAGCCTCTTCTTTGCACAACTCAACTGTGAGACCAAGATCATGAATCTGGTGGGTTATAGAATCCAATTGAGTCTGAGTTGTCAACTTCTTGTGATGAAGGTTCACAAAAGATTACATATTTCACTTCTTGCTCGTCTATATTTCATAAATTGCAATCTTTTGACAAAGGTATGCATAGTCATACCATAGGCAGGTCTCCCCTTATGCCACCAATCAATCATCAACTCATGGAGAGAAATATATTGTAACCACATGAGTTGGAACTTGAAAGAAGGGTTCTTATGGGCTCTGAAAGGAATAATTGAAATTTTTATCGGCCAATGGTCTGAACCTCTCCAATCGAAGATCTCGGAGCTAGTAGTCCAACTATCCCCAATCCAAAAATAGGAGAGAAGAAACCTATCAAGCCTCTTAGAACTAGCAACATCACCACACCTTCAATTATTCCAAGTGAAAATGTCATTATTAGGTTTCACAATAATA
This sequence comes from Sequoia sempervirens, assembly GCA_007258455.2. Taxonomy (NCBI): domain Eukaryota; kingdom Viridiplantae; phylum Streptophyta; class Pinopsida; order Cupressales; family Cupressaceae; genus Sequoia; species Sequoia sempervirens. The sequence goes on from VDFB02109042.1 coordinate 31,498,533, forward strand.
AGATTCAGACTAGCCATGTTGTCCATAAGAAGAAAAGCAGCAGGGTCAAGCTTGGCAATACCCCCCTCTTCTCCTCTGAACAAGAAACAACATTAAAATCTCTAGCCACAATCCATGGATTCAAAAGAACAAGAGAGTGAACATAACTAAGACGAGTCCAAAGTTGGGACTTACCCATCAGATCATTAGGAGCATAAACATTAGAGAAAATACAAGATTCACCAAAATCTAGACTAGAAGCAATCATAGAGATAGAAGAGCGACTCAAGATCTAGTATAGATGAATAACCTTTCTTAGATCCCATAAACAAGCCACACCTCCAGAGCTACCGAAAGCACCAACACATTGACAACACCCACGAGGCCAAACACTAAAGGCTTTATTCAACATACCATCCACTAATAACTTAGTTTTCTGAATGAAGACAATATCAAGAGAATCAAAACCAATCATCTCATGAATAACCTTTTGTCTAGGAGTGCTATTTGAACCCCTCACATTCCATGAAATAACAATCATTTACAAGGATGAGAGAAATGAGAGTCCAAGGTTCTTACCAACCCAGATTCCACCAGAGTCTCACCCATCAACTTAACCTTCTCAACCTGTCTTTCTTGTGACCCACCTTAGAGGGTTTCTCTGGGGTCCCCTTTTTTAAGGGGCTTTTGTTGCAAACCTAAAGCTTGCAAAACCTTTTCCCTAAATCCAAAGACTCATTCACCTATGAAGGAGAAGTAACCACCACAACTCTATCATCCTTTGAAGTTGAAGATCCAACAAGATTTGAGGCATCCAGCGGCTAGAGAGGAACATCCATTTCCATCTAACAAACCTGCAAGTTCACCCCAACCAGGTTTTGATTCCCAATTTCTTCATCCTCTTGCAAGACCACTTACAACAAACCAGTACCAAGAGGAATCCCAACTGGAACCCCCTCTTCTTGAACTAAGTCATCAAAAGCATCAAACCGATTAAAGATCCCATCATTTTTTCTATCCTTGAGAGTTCTCTTCTGACCCTTCCCCTTAGTACGAAGCTTAACAGGAACAAAACCATCCATATCTACATCCCCCTCCACCAAAGGATCCTTTCCATTATCATTCTTAGGAGCAATCTCAGAAGAAACATTAGTTGCAACAGCCACCTAGTTAAACTGAGGGAATCTCCTTTGCAAATGCCCATATACATGACAAACTCAACAACAAAAAGGTAGAGTTTCATAGTCAAGTTGTTGAATCCAAGAAGAGGATCCAACACAAACTTCTATAGAATCAAGTAAAGGATTTCTTAAATCAACTTCAACACAAATTTGAGCATAAGAGATTACCTTCTTGTCAAAGGTTTGTTGGGAAAGCCCAACTGGTTTTCCAAGCATATGAGCTATCATATGCAGAATATCACTTCTCCAAAATTCCAAAGGAAGACGAGGTGGACAGATCCAAACTAGAACCTACATAGGAAGATCTTCAACAGAGTTGAAACCCTCATGCCATGGTTTGATGAAGATCCCAATCTGATTGTGAAAATATGGACCCCCTTCAAAAGCCTTATTCCTATCCATCATGCACGAAAAGACAACCAAAAAATAATTATTGGTAGCCATCATTATCTCCATATCTCCTTCAAGATTCCAATCTCGACGGGTCCAAGATTCCAATCCCAAAAAATACAAACAAAGATCCATGAATTTACAAATTAGAGCATGATTACTCAAGTATGTAACATCCTCCACAATGGAATCTGGATGAATCACTAGAATGAGGTTATCCTAGCATCGCTCCAAGCAACCATTCACCTTTTTAATTCTAGGAAAACCCCCCATTGAGGAAGACTCAACACCATTTGAGTGTCTTTTAATAGTTCTAATCCATAGCCAAATAGAGAAAATGACACAGGATCGGCCAGACCCCAGTCAAAGAAATAAAGCCACTAGTTGAACACCACTCAGCTACACAACCCAGCAAAAAGAAGCGAACCAAGCCAAAAGAAAGGGCCTCGGACCCACCACACCAAGAAGAAGGAACATAAAGAAAAGAAAAAAATCCAACCACTGAACATAACACCACCCCCAAATCACATAACAAAACCCACCCTCAAAGCCTCATGCAACTGAAACAGGATAAATATGCAAGAAAATAAATATTACTTCCCCCCCACCTTAGAGTAGCAAACACCCCCCCACCATAAAAATCAACCAATCACCCTGGATTTGAATAGCCAAACATGCATGCAAAAGAGGAAGAGGTCATGCACCATGACCTCACATGCCACAGGCAACCTCACCGACAAACCCAAACTGAGCGCCATCCTTCTAGATACCTAATTAAGCTATAAATACTAAATAAAAGTAAAATAAAATATTTTTATATCCTACTTATCTATTTTTTATTTTCACATATTAAATATATTAAATTTCAAACTTTTTACATGTTCAAACACTCTAATCAATTCTCAATCACTCCAATCTACCTATAAAATTAAATTATATTATGTTTTATATTAATTAATATATTATACTAAAAGAACTACTTAATTTTAAACTTTATTATATTATATTTAGTTGAATTCATATTTTATATTGAACTCTAAATCTATATAATTTTGAATCATATTATATTTTATTCATATTGAACTTTATATTTATATTATAGTGAAAAATAAATATTTTTAATATTTAAAAATAATTATATAATTGTACTTATATGATGAAATAATGTAAATGATTTATTATATATATTTGATGCAGACGCCTAAATATTCCCTAGTCATCCATCCCCTAACCTTAATCAACCAATTTTCATCATCTAGGCCAAGTCATCCATCACCTTACCCTAATTGACCGATTCCATCACCTAGACTTACTTCCCATTGTGTAGTCCTATCAACCAATTCCATCACTTAGGACATGTCTCTTTTACCTACAATCCATAACTTAATTAAATAATCATATTATTTAATTAAATCCTTTTTCCATCTCCTCATAAATAAATCAATAGATAAATACGTATTTCACCTATTATCCATCTCACATGGCTAAAACAATTAAATAATATTATTATTTAATTAGGCCTATATTCCCTCAACACATCCCAAGAATAAAGGGCACCTAAGAACACATGTCCTTATGGTCCCTTATTCTCTCAACACAACCCAAATTTATATCCTTCTTAGGTGCACATGTCCCTTATTTTTCTCATTTTCAAAACTAATTACTATATTTAGTAAGTTCATCCTATCCATTCAAAATCTAACCACATTCATCTCCACCCTCCATCTTCTCTTTGACATTTCACAATCTTATAAGTCTTAAGAAAAGGTTTCAAAAATAACCTGCATTCATTGCTACATGATGTTAGTAAAAGAGGAGGTTGATAATTAGACTTGGCATCTCAAAGTTTGTATCCACTTTGGAAAAATAATTTCCATTGATATGTGAAATATTTCATAGAACCTCCTTGACTCAAAATTATTCTTGAATTTTATTAGATGTAAGACCATAACACAATTTGATCATACCAATATCCTACATATATATCAATTGATTATAATTCATTGTTTTAAATGTGAGATTATTACATATAAGATTAGTACACAATTCCATCATAGCAATATGGTGATGATACACCATGTATTTATATCAATAATTTCTAACTAAAGAGCTTTCAAAATGATAGCAACCAAATGGAAAGGCAGGCAAGAAAATAGAATAGGACTTGTACATTACTAACAAAGAAGTGGCTATTAACACTCCTACCTAGAGGTACATAACCTAGGATACTAGATATGTTTAGAGATAGGTATGTGTCTAAAATAGAGATAATTTCAATGGATATATTTGGCATACATACTTTAAAAATTTCCCAAATAAATAGTTAGGTTTTGGTGCAAGAAATGAGAGTAAACTTGACCTATATTGAATCTTAAAATTGTACCCTAAGATTAACCCTTGAAATAATTTAGTCCAAATTTACCAAATATTGTGTTTAGAAGACCTATACTAGGTTTGAGAGAGTGAAGGCAAGCACACATGCGAAAGTGATTGATACCAATTTGAGAAGGGGTTTCCCACACGGTCATGGGGGAGGCTCGACCCTCCTCCACCGTAGTTGGCAGTATGGAATTTCATTACATTGTGTGGCATTGTAAAACCATGGTGTGTGGTACTCAAATTCTACCCTAGTTACATGTGTGATAGTCCAATGGTGTTTGGGTAATAATGGAGGGAGATTCAACCCTCCAAATGGCATGGAAAAAGAGCCAGTTGGGGTTAAAAGGGACCCACCACACATAAAATCATTTAGGGACATGGTTACGGAGCAAGAGTTGAGGCCACCAGTGAGTGCTAAATTCTTGGTCGAAGAGGTTAAAGATGTCAAAGGGTAGGGAAGCGAGGGAAAAGGTAAGCTTCCTTCAACTTCCCTTAAAAAAGCTACTTTGGTGCAAAATGAAGAACTTGATAATGCAATTTATGAGGGAAATTCTAGGTTAAAAAATATTGCATTTTTTTTGTGGCGACAAACATTTCTAAAGTCCTAACCAAAAGATACTTAGAGGAATGGCTCCATAATATATGGAAGTCTAAACTAGGGTTCCAACAAGTTCCTATTGCAGAATGGTCCAAAAAGGATTATTTGTAATATTCTTTAAAAATCAAAAATCACAAGAAGAAATCATAAGGAAACAATTTTGGAAAGTGTGGAAGGCAGTGTTTCGTGCTTTAGCATGGAACCCTGATGCCCAAAATGAAGAAGTTTTGGCATTGTCCAACCTGAGATGGGTTGTTGTTAAGTAGGTCTTATCGAGCGTCTAGAAATTCATTCCTCTCTTTTTGGAGCCATATAGAAATATTATCATATTATAGGACACCAAATCCTCCCTACACCACTCAGATGCTAAGGCACTGGTATCTATCCATCTTTGGGTCAACATTCCTAAAATTTTAGAAATAAAACTCAAGTCGGGAACATTTAATTGTGCCATTGAAATTTTGGGGGGGATCAGCGCCTACTACCTATGTTAGAGGGAAGGCCACATAAGATGGAATTTCCCATTAATTCAAAAAAGGAATGGAAATAAAACCCTTACTAGGAGTAGGGTTACTAATAAAGCACCTCTGGAATGTCCATTAGAAGAAATGAACTTACAAGACAATATAATGAAAGTCAACAAAAGCAATTTTCTTTTTATTACACATATAAATGCATCCTCATTGAGGGTCAAAAATATTGAAATTTAAAATGAAAATGACCCAAAAGAACCTAAAATGGATTTTGGTGTTAAAAGCACAACAAAAAATGAGATAAGGGTTTTTAATCAATATGAAACCCTAATTCAAGAAATGGAGAATGTAGAGTTGAAGCTCAACTCAGGCATTACGGAAACCCTCCAAAATAACAATGTAAACAAACACCTCTCTCCCTTGGAGGGAAAAGGAAGAAAATAAAGAAACTAGGTGGTTAAATGCACAACAATTAGTAATAAAAAAGTCAGACATAACATTAATAAAAAAACCATGGAAAAAAATTAGGGTAGAATAATAAAATTGGTGAAACTGAGGATTTCTCCATCCCATATAGAACTTAGGGATTAAATGTTGTACATGAAAAGGAAAATAAAGAAAATAAAGAGGTGGAAAAACCAAAATAAGACTCAATACTATCTTCTAGAGTCAAAGAGATAGTAAATGAATTTGAGGGACAAAACCAGTCCCTCACTGCCCATCAAGCTCCCAATAACAATGTGGGAAAATAGACCGTGAGGTTGGTGCTTCTTCCCCTCACCCTATTGGTTGCTTGAGGTCAGAGGGGAAAAAGGAGGATCATATAAATGTCCAACTGGATAATGATGTACAAACAATGGATGAGGTTACTCCTTCAAAGCCCATCAAACAAGAATGTGAAACTAGTACCGAGCTTGGTGATGTGGAAAATCTAGATGGTTTTGAATCACATTCCAACTTGATGTCTTTAGGGGATATAGAGGATCCTACTACCATGTAGACCACAGAAGAGGAGTCTCATGAAGCAAGGTCGGTAGAAGGAAATAGGATGCCTAGAAGGAAAAAAGGAAATGGGAATATCATCCCAACCAAAAAGAGAGGCCTGTGGTTTGCTAAGGAGAAAAGGAAGAAGAATGTTGGTATTATCCATGTACCAAATGCTAAGATAATGGAATATGGAGGCAATTTCCCAAATTCTTCTATATATTTATAAATGAGAAAGATTTTAACCTACAAATTAACTCCAATGAATGTTAATTTTGTGTCATGGAATGTCTAGGGATGAGTCCCTAGATAGGAAACATGTGGTGAGAAGGTTCCTCAATCAAAGAAGAGAGAAGGATGTAGTCATGTTGCAAGAGGTAAAAAAAATTGGTTTTACTCTAGAAACCAATCTTAACTTCATTTGGGGAGGGGCTAGTCAATTTGTCACTAGTCATGAAAGGGGTGGGGGGGAGCTCCCATCTTGCTAGCAAAGTAATGGGGAATTTTGTCACTACCTCAAGGATCTCACCTTGTAATAAGGTGGTCTCGATAATCATCAAAAGAAAGGAGGACCATTTTGGAATTTTCTCCATATATACACCAAATAATTATAGGGAGAGAAGCATGTTGTGGAATTGGCTACTCAATCTACAAGACATACCCTAGATATTTGAGGGTGACTTCAACTTAGTTGAAAGAAGTGAAGACAAGTGGGGAGGAATGGACCTAGAGTGGAAGGGAAATGAGAGATATTTCTAGCAAAGAATGAAATCTAAGCTAAACTTGATTGGCCCAATAGAGGAACAAAAGGACTGCACCAAAATCTAGTTCACTTGGTGCAATGCTCAAAGGGGGGGTAAGAGGGTTTAATGTGATTCCTTATACCCTCTCTGACCATCATCCTATAAAGGCTCAATTCTGCATAACAAAACAACAGGCCAAAGGAGAGGGGGAAGGGGGAAAACTTCCTCCTTAACACTAAGCTTCTAAAGGACAAGGGCTATAGGGATTCCATTGTCTCTTTAAGGGATATTAATAAATAGATGCATAAAGAATTGAATGAAATTGAAAAATGGAACTTGAATGTAAAGGGGTGGAAGAAAATCTTTCAAACTATTAGGAAGAAGATGGTTGTGGATGGAAGGCGGGTGGAGGGCCTGCTAAATGGAGAAATGATGGAAGCTTAAATGAAGCTTTAGAGGGAGCCTGAGAATGAGTCTCTACTCTATAATCTCAACCTTGCCAAAAATTCCTTGAGCAGATTGCAGGCTAGAAAAATTCATGGATCATTAAGGGTAAGTTCCAAATTGAATTGGTCAGATAATGGGGACAAGGGATCCAAATTCTTCATTACATACAATAGGGATAAGCAAGTAAAAGAGAAGATTGATCAAATTTGGTTAGAGGGTGCAATGCTAACTAGCCAAGATGATATAAGGAATCAATTATATCTTTTCTACAAGGGTCTCTTTACATTTGAAGGTGAAAATGAATTAAGAAACCAAGCTAAAAAGTACATCAAAAATCTCATTCCAAAAAAAAAAAGGAAGAGAAAGCAAGAAGACTTGGGAAGGATATCTTATAGGAGGAAATAAGGATGGCTATTTCCTCTCTAAAAACTAATAAGACCCTGAGAGTTGATGGTCTTCCTACAAGATTCTATAAAACCTATATAGATTGGGTGTGTGAGGACCTATTCCTAGTATATAAAGAGGCCATTGAAAGGGGTTATTTGGGAAATTATATAAATAAAGGAGTTATCAAGCTACTCTCGAAGGATGGGGATAAAAATTTGGTCAAAAACTAGAGGCCAATAACCCTCCTAAATGTGTCCTACAAGATACTGGCCAAGGTACTTGCTTGTAGCCTAGTAGCTATCTTGCCCTCCTTTATCAACGGAACACAAACAAGATTCATCAAAGGGATGTATATACTAGATAATCTCATTAGCAGTTGGGAAATAATGGAATGGGCGAGGTAGTCTAAGCAAGGAGTAGTAATGCTACCCTTGACATTGAAAAAGCATATGATAGGGTAGAGTGGTCATTCGTGATGTTAACTCTTGAAGCCTATGGATTTCCTAGAACCTTTTACAATATTGTCAGCACATTATTTAAGGATGCAATGGCAGAGGTTGATGTAAATGGGAAGATAATAGATGAATTCATATTAGAGAGGCCAATAAGGCAGGGTTTCCCACTTGCCCCTGCATTTCTTGTCATTGTGTCAGATGCAGTGCATTATATAGTAAGGGACAACTCCTTATCCCCAAGGGTGAGGGGGATCTCCCTTCCCAATAAAAGTGACCTCACCAATATTCAATTTGTAGATGATTCTACACTTTTTTTCCTACTTGATGAGGCAAATATGAAGAATATGATGGATAAACTCAATACTTTTTGTAATGCATCTGACGAAAAATAGCTTTAGCCAAATCATGCATGTTGGGTGGAAAGAGATCCCCACTGACTAGTTAAACAATTGCAATTTGCAATGGGGAGGACCACATAAGCAAGTGAGGTATTTAGGAATCCCCTTCATTGTTGAGCCTAATATGAAGGACATGTGGCACTAGATTAAGGAAAAGATAGAAAAGATTGATAAATGGACCAAGTAGTACTTGTCATTGGCAGGACGCATGTAGGTCTATCAAAATATTGTATCCTCTTACAATATATAATTTTCTTCAATATGATCTTTTAGTAGTTACCAAATAAATGAAATTCAAAAGAAGTTTTTGTGGTCCAATGGTAAAGGCAACAGGAAAATACATGTAGTTAAGTGGGAATGGTGTGCAATAGACAAGGAAAATGGGGGTCTAGGACTGAAAGATCTAAGGTTGCAAGGCATTACCCTAGCCTCCAAGTGGATCAGTAGAACACTTGATGGAGAGGAATCATGGAAGGTCCTTGTAAGGAAAAATATTAATAATGTTATAGCAAAGAAGGATAAGTCATGGAAGCTCCTCCCCTTGTGTGATCTTCTTAGCAATTCCCTTCCTATATCCCATGTAGGCTCAAATGTATTCAAGACCATCTAGAGAGAATGAGATCATTTTAAGAAGACTATTACCAAAATTATCACTTCACCAAGAATGGTAGCAACACTATCTTAGCTCACAGATCAATATGGTGGAACTTGGAGCACAAAGGTAGACCACTTGCCATGCTTTGGGGGTGTTTGGCCAAGAAATGGGCCCAAAAAGGGATTAAATGTTTTGGTGGAATTATGATAAATGAGAGATTGAAAACTTGGCATAAGTTAAGCACTGAATTCAATAGCCCTTGAAAGTAATTGGAGAACTTACACTATTTTAAAAGAATCTTGCAAAATCATTAGCTTCCTAGTTGATTTGAAAATAAATGAGTTACAATACCAAGAATTCTATTGGAAGGGTGATAGCTCACTAATGAAAGTTAATGCAAAAATAATAAATAGCCCAATATAACTGAATAGATAGACATCACAGAACATGTTAATGAAGTATGGGGCATAAGCCTAAGTAAAGATCAATGGTCAAGACTCTAAAAACAATTAGAGTTGGGTTTTGGAACCTTAAAAGGCATTTTTTATATGGTTACTGATTCTACAGAGGCTTCCATATAAAATTAAATCTAATGACATTGACATATGCAATATATGCATGGTCCCTTAGTCAATTCAACACATTTTATTTGATTTCCTATTTTCTAAAGAAATATGGAAAACATTTTGTAACAAAAAAAAAAATGGAAAGATAATGTTGGTCCCAGCTCCAAAAAAAATTATATTTGAAATTGATAACAAAATGAGCAGTGACTTATCTCTATTATGGTTGTGTGTTTCTATTGAAATTCTTTGGTTCATTTGAAAAGCTAGAAATGAGGAAAAGTATAAAGGGAACATAAGGATGCTTACTAAGTCTGATAAAAGACTCATAATTCACAATATTGGTATGCAGGTCCATACAAATTTTCAAGGACAAGTTTTGGAAGTTCTTGGAAAAAGGCACAACCAATATCAACATTCAAGAGGCCAGAGATGGACATACTTGGCAATAAGGACATCCCAATGTTGAAGTTTTTCTAAACATGCCCTACATGAGTTTCAAAAGAAGCTTAAAAATAAACCAACCAAACACAAGGAGGCAAAAATAAAATCTTGAGAGGATGACAGAGCTATGGACAAACAGGTGGTAGCAAAAGTTATGGTAGGATGGAGGGAAACACAGTGACTGTCAATACATGTAATGTTTCTTATACATATTTAATATTGTACAATTTATGTAATGTTTAGTCATTTTGATATTTACTTGTACATTAGTATATATGGAAATATGTATACATGACAATTTGTTGATATAGTCCACAACATAATATACTCTGAAAGGTAAAGATGTTGTAAAAGTAATGTAATATTCTTGTTGGTTACTCTATAATTAATACAAAAAAAAAATTATGTTTAAAGAGTTCATAATCTCACTTAAGATTCAGTAATTAAATAAGTATCCCATAAACCAATTTCCCTTGAATAGTGGGATGCACATCTTAGCTATTGGTATAGTCTAAAAATTTATGAAAACTCTAATATCTAGTTAAATTTTTCTCATAATTATTCTATCATCAAATATTAAGTTGTGCACCTTAATTTAAATAAAAATAAATAAATAAAACCCAAATTGGGTAGTTCGGCATAATGATACCCACCTATTAGTAACTCTCAAAGTAGCTCATTCTTTTCACCCATATTTATCAATAGCTATAAGAAATTTGTACTCCACAAGGATAAAATAAAAAGGAGATGGTAAGAATATAATTAGCAATATCATTATAAAAATGATAATAGGCTAAAGATGAATAAACCCTAACAAATTTATCCAAATGTCATCATTTGAGACACTATCTCCTTCATAATGAGAGTTTCATTGCCATAACCACCATATCGTCCCTTTTTATGACTTCCACCACCATAACCATGCTTAAATATCTCACTGTCATCTTCTCCACTATAACCTTTACCACCACTTTGGAAACCTTCATTGTTGTCACTTATACCATTACCATATCCACTACCACCACTGTTTCCTCCATGATATTTGTTGATAGCACCACTACCTCCTCCTCTAGCTTGAGCATGATTTATAGTAAAATGTTTTCAATCCATGTCATATGCATTCATCATTTTAATGACATATATCATCAACTACTTAGTTATAGAGGTTACAAATCCAAAACCTTGAGATCTTACATTCTCTCAATCACTCACAACCTACAATATATACACACATAACTCTTAAATGATTTAAAGAATAATATCAAGAGACTTTCATCTACCTCCCCTCTTTTGCATTAGCTAGGTTTTCTCCATATTTCCTCAAATAAAAAAATATTTTGGTAATGAGGAAAAATAAATCATCTAATAAAAATATCAATAAATACAAAGTTTTTCATGTATAGAAAATGTAGTAAAAAAGCCATAGATATTTTGAGAAATTTTCCTACCTACATAGCTATCAAAGCAAAAAAAGAAAAATATGACATAGTGGAAACATAAATATTCTTATTGCATCCATTTTTTGTCAATTATTAAATCAAATAATAATTTGGGTCCATAATTTGTGCACCTTAGAGTAATGATCAAACATTACTTATACTTTAGGTCCAAGTCCTATTTAAATAATAACTAATGTTAATTGTAATATTCACAAAATGAAATTATAATGGTTCGGTGTTCACCTTTGAAATATTGTAGATTTATGAGGACATTTCTTCAATACTTGTGCATAGTTTTTGATGCATGATGAATTGAGTCATTAAATTTATATGACTTTAGTTCATTTAATTGTGATTGTTTATCTTTGTATTATAAGAGATTGAAGAATCATTTAACCACTGATACCATTAGAGAGCTAAATCAAGAATTTTTTACCATACATAATAAGAGTACAACATATCATTTATAGGTTAGTGGTACTACAATAGTAGTTAACAAACTATTATGTGTAATGTTGCTCATTCATGAAGATAATTCATATGTTTGATCTTCATAGTTTTTTTTGTTTTACTTAAATAACAAGTTTAACAATAAAAAGTGTTAATTTTGTGTTTAAATATAAATAAATTTAGAATGACTTAGTGTCGCCATAAATAAAAGTGATGAAATATAACATTTAATGATAAAGAGAATCAACATTTCTTACCTACAATGAGAATAACACCAACTAATTATTTAGTCATATATAATATTTCCAATCATGCAGGCTTACATAATTCATGAAAAGTAGCATACCATGCTCTTGTCTAGAAGGTCTATAAAAGTCACTCAGGACTTAACCAACTCTACAATCGCTTGGATAAATGGCAATTTAATAATATTGTAATGTTTGAATCCAGCAGCTTGAGATATAAATTTATATTCCTCTTTGGTTCTCTCCTTTCCTCTATGAGTATGAGCCATCATGAACATATCAAAAGTCAACCCTTGATTCTTCAAAGATCCATTTTCTTCCACAACTGCATCAATAATAATCACCTTTCCTTTCTCTGAAATTGCCTTGTAACAATTCTTCAACAATCTGATAGATTCTTCATCATCCCAATCATGCAAAACCCACTGCATTTTACCAAGAATAATTAAAAAACATATAATACAAACTTAAATTCATAATAATAATTTATTAATTTTATTATACATATTACTCACCTTCAAAATAATTGCATCAGCTGATGGCACATTCTCAAACATGTCCCCACCAACATGATCAACCCCTGCAATAATAGATGTTTGATAGAACAATTAATCACTTCTATTGAAAGTATGATATAATATTAAAATTTCACTGTATTGTTAATAATTGAAAGAGAAATAAAAAAAGAAATGATTTGGGTGAATATGTATCATACCTGGAATGTTTTTGGGAGCAGAGGCAATGACATGGGGCAAGTCAAAATTGATGGCACGAATGTGAGGGTATCTGTGCACAATCATGGCAGCAGCTGATCCCACGCCCCCTGCCACGTCCACCAGCGATGTAACGTCCTCAAATCCCTCATAAGTTGCTAAGACGGCATCCATTAGAAGGGCAGAGTTGCTGGCCATGGCGTCGTTAACGAGAGTGGTGAAGTGGGGATGCAGAGAGGCGTAGTCCCAGATGTTCATTCCGTGAGCCCTCTCAAATGGAGACCCGCCCATCACTGTGCTGTCGTACAAGTGATGCCACGGTTCCATGAATTCGCGGCTCGTTTCCATCAACAAAAGAGCCGCAGAGGATTTTGCTTTTCCCCCATTTTCTTCCACCAGGAGTTTTGAGATGCTGGTCGATCCGTACTTATATGTTTTCACATCTTCTCCGTTGCTGGTGATGACTGTTTGGGCGAACACTCCGTGAGACGACAGGAATCTCAGAATTCTGGCAAGGTAGTCTGAGTTGGGAGATTTTCCGGTGGAGGAAGAAACGAGGGAGGCGATTTGAGGGACGGAGAGAGACTCCTGGGAAGTGGCCAGGATGGCCGGAATGTTGAGTAGGACGGCGGCTTTGAGGGCCATTGGCTTGGCAAAGGAAAATATCATATCGTAAAGCTTGAGCTCCGCTTCCATGGTGGGTGTGGCAGTTACAATTGCAAACAGAGCAGGTGAGTAAGTTGGGCAAAAGCTCTGAGGAGGAAGAATGGACTCTGGGCTTTTTCTCTTTGCTATGGATCTTATATAGAAAAGAGTAAAGCATGAATTAAACCTGTACGTGGAAAATGTGTTTAACGCATTCTTCCCTTGTTTTTGGTAATTGAAAACATGTTTCTTGCAGGGTTAGAACTGATTTTTTTATTTCCTGTTTTGGGAAAAAAGTATTTGGGAGCTTTTATTTTTTGTTTTTTGGGTTAGTGGGTACAGTAAATCAATTTATAAATTACGGAATGATGGAGAATTTGGAAAAAAACATATGTCCCATTTAATTTATATCTTCTTGCATGTTTGGATAAATAATAATATTTTGGAACTTTTACAGTCTACCAATTAGAAATTACAACATCAGTTCAATGATTTTTGGATGGCTGAATGCAATTTAATTAATAAATATTAAAGAAGTGGCCTTTTCATGGATTTGCTTTTGTTAAATTGCAGATATTTCCCCTTTTTTTTTTTTATTATTTTGTATTATTAGTTCTTGTCTTGACATAGAATTATAGTTCCTGTGGTGTATTTAAAGAGTGATTATTATTAGTTTGTTTTGCAGTCAATCAAATTTCCAAATTTTGTTATATAAATTTATTTTAAATCACTATTTTTTTTATATTTATATTTTATAGAGTAGAGTTGCAATTTTTTTAACTTTTTTTTTTTTAAATTATTTATCATAAATTTTATTGGTCTAAATTTTTAAGCTGATATGGGCAGATTTTTTGGAATGGTAGACAAAAACTTTTTTTTTCCCATTTTTTTCAAGGGAGTTTTTCCGCCACTTTTAATTACGATTTAAGCTAGCTGATTTTGGAGAAGTGAATTATATAAGCTCTCCCATATTAAAAAGAGTAATAAAAAAATCTATATTAGTAAAAGTTAAAATGTTCACTAAAATCTGCACAATTTTCATCTCATGAATGTTACAAACATTCATCAAATATATGAATATTAAATTGGATGGTGTATATGCACTCCAGATTCTATGTCTCTACTCCTTAATTAAAAGCTATTATATTAATAATTTTAAAAATTTAAAGATTTAAAATATTTTTAAAATTTATAGTTTTTAAAACTTTTTAAAAATTTATATTTGTCTAAAGTTTGATTTTGTTTATATAACGATTGTTTTTTTTATTTTTTATTTTATTTTAATAATTCTTTATGTTGAATTTGTATTTTTTATAATTTTATATTTTTTGATATATTTTTATTTAATAAGTTCATAAAAAATATTTGAAAACATTAAATCAATAGTATCTAACATAAGTATACCATTACTATTTTAATATTCAATTATATCATTGATATTTTAACATTAAATTATATTATTTAAAAAATATATATTAAATTAATATATTAATAATAGAGGAAGGATGGAGAAGCGGATGGTGGTGGCACTCTACTCGAGGGCTTGAGATCGAGCCGACATCAACAATTGTGGGGGAGGTTGTACCCTCCCCTGCAAGGGTTCTTTCCTACCATAAGGCCCTCTTGCCTTTGGCTTTCTAGTCATTCTTTAATTTTCCTATTGTGCCACTTTATTTTTCCTTTCTTCGGCTCTCTACGTTGTTATTTCGCATGTGTTATTTCTTGTATTCAATTTCCCTTGTGTGTTGTTCTCAGCATGTTTAATTGCATTAATGGAGGGGGTGTGAAACCCCCCGAACCTCTTGGTATTATTGGCAACGACTCTTCATAGCAGCATTTGCAAAAATCACTATGTGAAGTTGTGGCAGAGTAGGGCTTTGTTGCATTGGAAGGAATTGGCTTTGTTGTGGAAGAGATGAGTAGTAGGGATGGCAGGGAAGGTAAGGAAGCCTCTGATGAACCCAAGGACTTTCATCTTCTTCCAAATTGTGTAATGAAAGAAACTATAAGCAATGAAAGAACTAGGCTTAAAGAATTTGCTATTTTCTTAGCAGTTGTAGATATTAAAAAGTTTCCTGCAAGGAAATTCATTGATGCGTGGTTTTCTAATATCTGGTTAAATAAATTTGGAATTCAAATAACCCACTGTAGGCTTCTGCAAAAAGTCTTATTTGTTATTTTCCTAAAAAAATCAATCCATGCAAGAAAAAGTTTTGGCCAAACCCTACTAGAATATTGGGGGTTGTGCGTTTAGAGCCCTTCCTTGGTCGCCTGTAGCCATTGCTGAGGAAATTATTGCCCTCTCGACCCCGAGATGGTTAATCGTGAAAAATCTCCCTTCGAAGTTCTGGAAAATTTTACCCTAAAATCCTAGAACCAATTGGTAAGATTATTAGGGTTGATGAAACTAAAGTTGTGCTCCATAATTTTGGACACTCGGGCTTTGGTCTCGTTGAACCCAGGGGTTGAAATCCCAAAGAATCTGAAGATTGTGGAAGATTCTGATGTTGTTACCTGTCCACTCAAAATTCTAGGTGGGATAAATGTTTTCTTTATCTACAGAAGAGAGGGACACGTCCGCAAAAATTACCCCATTATTCAAAAAAAGAAAGAGAAAACAGCACGAGGAAACCCTATCACTGGCGCTAAAGACTTAGCATCTGAACCCAAGTTTTGTAAAGCGAATGAGTACCATCGGCCTTCCCTTCAATATGGTCTTGATTCGACCCCTGAAGTAGGATAGGAATCGACCGACACCCCTCCTAAGGCGATTGTGAATTGTTGTGAAAATTTGGACAAGGAGATCCCAACTCAAAGGCCTCCCCCTGTTGTTCCTTCCCTAAATCTTGATCTATCTAACTTGTTTGGCATTCTCAAGCAAGAAGGTGATGATGGAAAAGGTTGATCCCTCTCCGTAGGAAATGTGACTGTTGACCCGAGCCTCCCCCGTCATACACCAAGGAAAAATGAAACTGGTGACATCCTACTTCTCTAGAGGTTTAATGCTCAACAACTGGCTATGAAAAAGATAAGGCAAAGAATTGAAAATAAATTCCTTCCTGAAAAGGACAATAGAGAAAATTTTTTTTCTAAAATTGAAAAGGCGTTGAACCAATTTGACCTCTAGATTGACACTTGGATCTTGGATAGTACTGTGAGTGTGGGTGTGGGCGAAAGTTCTGGGAACCCCTTGTTAGTTTCATGCAGCCCTAAATTGACCCTAGTGACCCCAACCTGTGGCATTGTGGGTGTAACACTATCCCCAAGTCCTTCTCGCCATCCGATAGAGTTTGTGTCGTGTCCTTCACATCACAAGGCCAATTTATCGATTGCGGCTAAGGAGGGATCCTCTACTACCCTCGTCCAAACCCATGGGCTCAATCATACCCAAGTTCCTAGTGTTGCCTCTCCTATTGGTCTTCCTTGTTCTTTTGTTTGTGTTAGCTCATCCCCATGAGGGACCAAAACTGTATTCTTGAGAAGGGTGGAGAAGTTGGAGACTAGAAATTCAGGGGAAACTAATCTTGAGCCAGTAGAGAACATTGTGGTTAAGACTCCTGAGAATGTCATTCAAGGGAAGCCTGACCAGGCTCCAAAATAGAAATTTGATCCTGGAAGACCAAGAAAGAAGAGAAATTCTTTAAAACTAAGAAAAACCCTTGTAATTATCAAAAGCAAGAGGAAGAAAACTAGTCAGATTATTCATTCACCCATAGCTAAGAGGGTTGAAATGGAGGATAAATTGCCTAAATTCTTTGAGCAGTTTAGGAATGAACAAGTGGAAAATGATATGGTTATTGATGATGGACATTAGTTTTATTTCCTAGAATGTTAGGGAACTTGAATCACCTAATAGAAAATACATCATCAGAAGGTTTCTAAACCTCGAAAAGAAAAAGGAATTTTTTTTTTGCAAGAAACAAAAGTTGTGGGCTTCACACTAGAAACCAACCTTAAATTCATTTGGAATGGATCCACTTCCTTCTCCACCGCTCATGAAATAGGAAGAGGAGGTTCTGCAATTTTACTGTCCAAAGCTTGGGCCAGTTTAGTTACTAGTAGTGGCACTTCCCCCTGCAACAGATTTGTGTGGGTGACGATCAAGAAAGGTGATGTGTCATTTGGTGTGTGCACTATCTATGCACTCGATGACCATAGAGACAGAATTAAGCTATGGCAATGGCTCCCCTACCTCCCAGAAGTGCCTTGGATTATTGGAAGAGACTTTAATATGGTTGAGCAATTGGAAGATAAGTGGGGGGGAATTGATATGGCCTAGAAAGGGAATGAAAAGCATTTTTGGTATAAGATGAAACACAAACTCAATCTTGTGGACCCAATGGAAAAGGGGAAGGGTGAGTGCAAGGGAATCTAGTACACATGGTGTAATGCCCAAAAAGGAGGGGAAAAAATTTATTACAAGTTGGATAAGATGTATGCTAGAAAGGATTTCTTCAACTTTGTCCTAGATGGTGATGGCCCAAAGGTATGTGTTTACCCCTACACACTCTCTGACCACCACCTCATTAAATCCTACTTGAGAATTTTCCAAAGTAGATTGAATGAGGGATCTAAAAAGGAAACATTTATGCTTAACACATGCCTCCTCAAGGATAAAGACTGTAGGGAAGCCATTGCTTCCTTGGGGAGATAAAAGGTGGTTACTACAAGATGCAAGTGTTGTTGACCGATGGAACTCCAATTTCTCTAGTTTGAAGAAGTTGTTTCAAACTATAGGCAAGAAGAGGGCATTGGATAAGGAAAACAAAATGAGCTCCAAGTCTCCCTCTTTGAAGCTAAAGCAAACCTGCAAAAAAATGAAATGATGAAACTCTAGGTGAAGAAATTGTGAAAACCAAAGATAGCCTAAGAAGAATCCAAGCTCACAAGGTGAATGGGATGAGAATGATCAAAGCTTAATTGGTTGACCGATGGGGATAGAGGCTCAAAGTTTTTCTTCAAATACTTGAAAGAGAAAAACATTAAAGAATGAATTGACCAAATCTGGGATGGGGAAAAAACAATCTCCTCATAGGTAGAGATTGTTAAACAATTTCAAACCTTCTTTAAAGACCTCTTCACTTTTGAAGGGAGAACATAAGACTTCCAAAAGGCTAGAGACATTGTTAAATGCCTCATCCCAAAGAAAATTTCTAGGGAGGATGCAGAAAGGATGCAAGACTACATAACGAAAGAAGAAATCAGTAAGGCCATTGCTTCCATGAACAATGACAAATCACTAGGGTTTGATGGATTACCTGTAGAGTTCTATAAATCCTTCTCTGAGTGGGTGAGTGAAGACTTGTTGATGGTTTATGAAGATGCCATTGAAAAAGTGTCCTAGGTCCTAAGATTAATAAAGGTATAATTAGACTCCTCCCTAAAGGAGGAGACAAGACTTTGGTCAAAAATTGGAGACCAATAACCCTTTTGAACGTGTCTTACAAAATCCTGGCTAAAGTCCTGGTTGCAAGATTGACTAGTATTCTCCCCAAGTTTTTCAACAACACTCAAACGAGCTTCATCAAATGCAAATATATTTTGGAAAATTTGATCACGAGCTAGGAAGCCATGTGTGGGCCAAGACTTCCAACCAAAATTACACTATGCTTCTTGGACTTTGAGAAGGAATGACTTCGAGAAGGCATATGACCGAGTGGAATGGGATTTTCTAAGAACCATCTTGCAAGCCTTTGGCTTTCCTAGTATATTTTGTAAAATGGTGGATACTGTTTCGAAAGATGTTTCTACATAGGTAGAAGTGAATGGCTCAATTTCAGATGAATTTAACCTCAAAAGGTCCATTCGGCAAGGGTGCCCCTTGGAACCAACCCTTTTTTTATTGCTTCTAATGCTTTGTTTTACCTATTAAGAGATAATTTTGTGTCCCCCAATATTAGAGTATCTAGCTACTTCAGAGAGGGGAATTGCTAAATGTTCAATTTGTGGTGATGACAATCGCCTCTCTTCCTAGAGATGGACAAATAGAATTTAGAATCCTTTGATGTTGAAATCCTACCTTCTTTGTAAGGCTTCTTGGGAAAATATTTCCAATGTAAAAATTAGTCACCCTCTTGGATGGGAGGATAGGCCCCTAACTAGTTCAAAGAGTTTGGTTTTCAATGGGGGCTAATCTGCAAGTGAGGTACCTTAGTATACCTTTTGTAGTGGACACAAATATCAAAGAAATGTGGAATTGGATTAAAATCAAAATTGAAAAAAAGCTAGACAATTGGAATAGATAATTCTTGTCTTTTGTTGGAAGACTACAGGTCTGCCAAAAGGTTATATCCTCCTATAGCATATATTTTGCCTCTTTTTGGTTTTTTGCAGCTACCAGGTCAATGAGATTTAGAAAAGAATAAGGAATTTTCTTTGGTCATATGGTAAAGCTAAGAGGAAAAAACATGCAATTAAGTGGGATTGGTGTTGTTTGGAAAAATTGCAAGGTGGGCTAGGTCTAAAAGATCTTAGGCTGCAAGGCATTGCCTTGGCAACAAAATGGATAGTGAAAGCATTGGATGGCTATGAGCCTTGGAAAATTTTGGTGACAAACAATATCCAAATGGTTGTTCCCAAACAAGCAAAAGCCTAGAAAATGCTACCCTTGAGTGACATTCTCATGAGTAAAACATCGATGTCCCTGCTAGATCGGCGGTTTTTTAAAAGTTTATGGAAGGATTGGGAGTTTGTTAAACAGAATGCCCAATTCAAAACCTGCACCATTACCCTTGGAAATAATGTCAAGTGCCATAGCTTTAGCTCTGTATGGTGGAATACGTTTCACATTGGCAAGCCCCTTGCTCTGCTTCAAGGTTGCTTGCCTCGGCCAGAAAGTGGAACCAAAAAGGTATTAGAACCTTTGGCAACATTCTTGTCGGGGGGAAGCCACAATAGTGGTTTACAGAGCTGATGGAGGCAGGAAAAATGACCCCATGGAAAAAAAATTGGTTTTAGGAGTTCGAATGAACCTACAAGTTCGACTGAACCAAAAAGGGGTTCGACCAAACTAGGGTTCGAGTGAACCCATTAATTATTAGGCCCACATTTTCCGCCCAAAAAACAAAAATGCATTGAACATGATTGATAGACGGGGTTGAATGAACCCGGGGTTCAAAATGAACCCGGTTAAAGCAGAACCCCCTTTTCCTTAATTTTTTGGTGTTCACAAAAACCTATTTTAGCTTTGAAGCTCGGGTTGAGGATGAAAATGGAGAAGTCTTCAAAAACCCAACTGGAATCAAGTAGTCCTCACAACGAGCTATCCAATGAATATAATTTTATTATGTATTTGTTTTTAGTTTTATTAAACATAGGTTTTTCATCGAAAATGAAGGTCTATGTTCGCATGTGGAAAAATAGCAGATTATCAAAAAAAAATTGAAAAGTATGAGTGCACCAGATATTGAAGTCCTTGATCCAACACAAAAAAATAAATGAATTTCAATATATAGAAAAAAAGTTACACGTTATACGTCGCGCTATGTCTGAATTGTAATTAGTTTGACTTCGAAACTTGATTAAAGAAAAAATATTCAATAAAAAGTTATCTAACCAAGTGGAAGCACTAGATATTGGAGTTACAAATCTAAATTCGAAAGAATTAGAATTTTATCCTTTATTGAAAAAATTTATGTGTTATACGATGTGCGTCACTTTTTTAAAATGTTGTTTTCTGAAAAAAACCAATTTTCATGGGAGATGGAAAAAGAAGTGCAATCTAATTCCAAAAATTTTGAAAAAATATTTTTAGAATCTAGATAAAATGTGACGAGACTCTAGTTTGCATCATCTTCAAATTCCTCATGGTTTAGCCACTATAGGTGCTCGAATGTGAAGATTTAGTTAAAAAGAATAATTTAAGTGTCCAGTTTGGCCAAAAATTGTAAACCACTATTGTGGGATCACCTCGAGGTGAAGATTAAAAGTTGGGTTGAATTGGCTTCTGAATTTGACCTCCCTGCCACAAGTCTTAGAACTTACTCCACCCTCTTTGAAGCTTGCAAGGATGTTGTTTTCCCCATTGAGGTTGGTTGGGCCCTGGATCTGGCCAATGGCATTTTTTGGATTGATGGGGGGTCTTTTTCTAAGCTTAAGGATAAAACAATTTATAAAAATCTAACTAGTGATAACTCTATTTTTGTTCATCTAATGCCTCCTAGAATTTAAATCTTAGCAATAAAGAGTGGCCATCAAAAAAAAATTATTTATGGCATTGTGGTCTAGAGCCTAAGAAGGATTTTTTTAGATGGATGGCTTTGCTGCAAAGAATTCCTTTTAGAACTAAATGTGATGATATTGATGTGTGCAATATATGCAGGACCCCTAAATCTATAAAACACATCTTATTTGACTATTTATATGCTAAGGAAATTTGGAAAATGTTTTGTGGCAATATTGAAATTTGGGATACTAATGATAGAATTTTGTGGAAAGATGTACTAATGCTTGATAAGAAAATTAATAAGGAATGTAAAATGTTTTGGGTTTTTCTCACTACAAAAATAATGTGGCACAATTGGAAAATGAGGAATGATGAAAATTTAAAAGGTAATAAGAGGTCCCTTACTGAGTCATGCAAATGAGTCATGTTTCTCTCTGTTGCCTTGCAGGTTTCTTTACACATTG
The DNA here is from genome assembly GCA_007258455.2 of Sequoia sempervirens. Lineage (NCBI taxonomy): Eukaryota > Viridiplantae > Streptophyta > Pinopsida > Cupressales > Cupressaceae > Sequoia > Sequoia sempervirens. The sequence continues at coordinate 31,520,669 of VDFB02109042.1, forward strand.
AGATCTCCTTGCCAAAGTTTGTTAATCTAATAAGAGATGGCTCAATGAGGGTAAATAAAGATGAAGTCAGATGCGGACATGCATACCAACTGGAGGGTGCAAAACATGAGGTCTTCCTAAAGGCAATCAACGAGTTTCAAAGGAATTTTAATGTGACACTAGAGGTGCAAGGAAGGCATGAACACCCTTGACCCCCCAGGCAGCTCAGCAAAGCGATGCACAGTCTATAGTGGGTGAAGTTGATCCTACCCAAGACCACATGGATGATAGTGGTGGAGAAGAGGAAAGTGAAGCTAATAGCAGGGTTGCTGATGGAAACTAGTGTGACCATTTTGACTCAAGCGGACAATGTTCATAAGGCTATATCCTTTATTACAGTGCCCCCTTTTGGAACATAATGCTATCCCATATGCAATGTAACCTTTGTATAGCGCACTCAACATATGTATAGTGTTGTAGTTGGAAATGTAATTCGGACATAACTGTATTTTGTATCTTAGTACAGAATGTAAGTCTAATGCTTAGACTTAGTGATTAAAGTGGAACAGTGCAACCATTTAACTTAATATTAATAAAAAAATTAATATATTAAATTATTAATAAATAAATAAAATAATATTATAATTTTTATTATGATATAAAAAAATTATTATTATTAGTGAGAGGCTAATTTTAACATTTAAATAATTTTTAAGCTATTCACATTTGAATAATTTTTAAGCTAGTCATAGCTTTTTAGTTAATAAAGAGAAAATAAATAGGCTTTATTAATATTTATCTCCCTGCTGCCTTTTAAGTACAAATTTAATGCCTGAACATGTAGAGGAATTTTTCAAAAGGATTTTCAAATATATGTGAGGTGTAGTCCTCTTGTGTTTATTGTGGTGTATTCTTACATAGATAGACTAATTTATTACTAGTAGGCTTCTTATTACTAGCGTCATGATCGTTGCCAAGTTTATTGATGATGTGTAATTATTTGGTAGGTTCTACGATTTAAAGGGTTTGAAGTTTAGGTGTTTATTTTTAATTTTTGTTTTCATTTTATTGCAAATACCAAAATTGATATTATGTAAGGCAGGGAAATGTAGAATGCAATGTGTTAAATTAAAAGATTTTCAATCTGTGAAAGATCACTTGAGATGACATTGATAATGGCAATGGTTTGACATATATGGAAGAAAACTAACAAGAATTATTGGTGTCGGCCAAAAATCAATAATTGTAAATATTCCCCCTCTTCACCATTAAAGGGTAGTTTGTTAGAGTTTAATTTCATTCCTTAAAATATGCAAATTTAATTCATTTCTTCTTGAGGAATCCACTATGTAGCACGATAAGCATTGAGGAATGTAGATAAATAATCAAATCATTTATCCTCGCCTAATAAGCAATGGTGAATATTAAATGTGTATTTTTGTCTATTTAGGAAGTGTCAAAAACAGGAAAATGGAACAATGAACAGCTGGTACATGTTTGTAGTGGAAAGTTTTGATTAGATTAAAACTGGAAGCCTGGCCAATACCCATTACAAAATAACCATAGAGGAAAACGAGGAACTCACAAGAAGTGAGAAACCCATAAACTAAAACATAAACTTAATCTTAAATAGTTTGACCAGCAAAAAACAACAAAGAAAGCACACATAACTGAGACCAACATAGGACCATAGGACACCTACAGGTCTCCCAACAACTTGAGACTAGTGATCGCATTCCATTCTTGGGATAGAAATTGGAGCTTCTTTTTGAAAGTTAGAGGCCCATGTTGAATGGCCTGAGTATTCACCGTGACATCACGAGTCTAGGTATCTGCCATTTTACCTTTCTTCTTCTGCATATGACCAGATAGAGTAAGAGAGTAGCAAGGGGTGATACAAGAGAACCTCTGTGCAGATATTAATTATTTGTGATTTCAAATAAGAGAGGAAGTGTTAAAGGATTGTTATGCAATAAAGTTGTGAATAATTAATTCAAATCATTAAATTTAAAATAAATTAGTGTAGACAAAGAAAGTTCAATCAAGTGCATATTGCATAAAGAATGTAAGACTGTAATGTTTTGATTGATTAAAATAATGTGGGTTTGTCTCCATTTTTATGACTGTATTAATATTGGTTGCAATCTTTGGGTGGAATGTTGCCCGTTCTATTGTAAATTTATGTGAGGATTGGCTTGGACATCGAGAGTGAGGTTTTCTTTTGTGTCAAACATTTAACAATAAATAAAATCAACATTATTTAACTACAATGAGAACATCGCCAACTAATTATTTATTCATATAATATTTTCATGCAAGCTTACATAATTCATGAAAAGTAAAGTACCCATGCTCTTGTCTAGAAGGTCTATAAAAGTCACTCAGGACTTAACCAACTCTACAATCGCCTGGATAAATGGCAATTTAATAAATATTGTAATGTTTGAATCCAGCAGCTTGAGATATAAATTTATAGTCCTCTTCGGTTCTCTCCTTTCCTCTATGAGTATGAGTCATCATGAACATATCAAAAGTCAACCCTTGATTCTTCAAAGATCCATTTTCTTCCACAACTGCATCAATAATAATCACCTTTCCTTTCTCTGAAATTGCCTTGTAACAATTCTTCAACACTCTGATGGATTCTTCATCATCCCAATCATGCAAAACCCACTGCATTTTACCAAAAATAATTAAAAAACATATAATTTACAAACTTAAATTCATAATAATAATTTTATTATTCATATTAATCACCTTCAAAATAATTGCATCAGCTGATGGCACATTCTCAAACATGTCCCCCCCAACATGATCAACCCCTGCAATAATAGATCCACAAAAACAATTAATCTCTTATATTAAAAGTATGATATAATATTAAAATTTCAGTATAATGTTAATAATTGAAAGAGAAATTAGAAAAAAAATGATTTGGGTGAATATGTACCGTACCTGGAATGTTTTTAGGAGCAGAGGCAATGACATGGGGCAAGTCAAAATTGATGGCACGAATGTGAGGGTATCTGTGCACAATCATGGCAGCAGCTGATCCCACGCCCCCTGCCACGTCCACCACCGATGTAACGTCCTCGAATCCGTGATAAGTTGCGAAGACCGCATCCATTAGAAGGGCAGAGTTCCTGGCCATGGCGTCGTTAACGAGAGTGGTGAAGTGGGGATGCAGAGAGGCGTAGTCCCAGATGTTCATTCCATGAGCCCTCTCAAATGGAGACCCGCCCATCACTGTGCTCTCGTACAAGTGATGCCACGGTTCCATGAATTCACGGCTCGTTTCCATCAACAAAAGAGCCGCAGAGGATTTTGCTTTTCCCCCATTTTCTTCCACCAGTAGTTTTGAGATGCTGGTCGATCCGTACTTATATGTTTTCACATCTTCTCCGTTGCTGGTGATGACTATTTGGGCGAATACTCCGTGCGACGACAGGAATCTCAGAATTCTGGCAAGGTAGTCTGAGTTGGGAGATTTTCCGGTGGAGGAAGAAATGAGGGAAGCGATCTGAGGGACGGAGAGAAGCTCCTGGGAAGCGGCCAGGATGCCCGGAATGTTGAGTAGGACGGCGGCTTTGAGGGCCATGGGCTGGGCGAAGGAAAATATCATATCGTAAAGCTTCAGCTCAGCTTCCATGGCTCTCGCAGTTTCAATTGCAAACAGAGCAAGTAACTTCGGCAAAAGCTCCGAGGAAGAAGGGGCTCTCGGCTTTTTCTGTTTGGTATGCGTTCTATCTATCTCTATATATAGAAAAGAATAAAGCATGTTCTATATGTGTTACATGAAACATTTTTAGTGGGCCCTCTTCACGGTGTCTAAGAGTTAAAAGTGCGATCTAAATGAATTAATAATTAATTTAAATAGTTGAGCTGAATTAAAAAAAATAGAATAATAAATAGTACTTTAAGAAGTTAAATATAAAGAAATAATTTATTTAATTATAATATTTGTGATGAAGAATTTCATGTATAAATTTCAACTTGTTTTGGTATTCAAAATAACATGTTTTTAGTTTGCAATTTGCTTTGGGATCTAAAACTTGTAAATCTAATCATGTGCATTGTGGAATCCTTTGACGTATGTGACCTAAAATTTCAATATTTCTTTTTGCATAAGAATTGGTAGAAGAAAAAATATCATTAGGAAATCACTATATCGCAATGATCAAGTTGTCTAATGTTGATCCTTTTTAATTGAACTAGTTTTATAGTTGTGGAAATGATTGAAGGGACACACTTTAATTATGCAAATATCATAGAATAACTTGATGTAGAATTAAGTTCTTTTTTGTGTTCCAAACCAACTTAGAATGATTCTACTTGAAATGGTTAGAAGTAATTGATGAATATGAATGCACATTGAATGTCTTTAAATGGCCAGTAGAATAGACAATAAATTTAAATTTTTGAATTTTAGAGATAAGTGTAATAAATGATAATTGTGTAGGGATATGATAAGTTGAAATGCATAAAAGTAAGTGTGAATAAGATGAGGTGATAGGTTGGGCTTGATGGATATGAACCTTTGAATATTAATCTTCTAATGAAATAATAGTTCCACAAACCCATCCATATCTTTTTTCATAATATTTTGTATTTGATGAGTGCTTACCATTTGTGTAGAATTTGCATGCAAGTTCCCTTTCAACTCAAATGTTGTACCCTCTAAATGAAAATATATGAAAAACTCTTGGTTCACGTTTATCTCAACCATTATCAAGATAGTGAGTCATTCAACTACCAAAATAATGTCTACCCACAAGAATAGTAAGCATAAGTAAATCTTGTATGGCGAATTTAATATGTTTTCTATGGAGCACTCAATTTGAGAAAATATCAAGAATGGTTTATTATTTTACATAGATTTGTATCCTTTGAGTATAAAAATATCACTTAATTTACAATTTGGTTGCTTGTTTTACTTTGAAATGCATCCATCTAGCAACGCATATGCATATAAATTAGATTCAAAATATAATTATGAATGTAGCATATACCCATGTCATTTTTCCTTATGTTTTGGACCTACTTTGATTAGAGTGTCCTAAATGCAATATCAAATTTACAAGTGGCATATTACATGAATTTGGCTCATAAACTTCTCATATCTATATCCCTAGTTTGTTAGGTTGGACTAGATATGTTGTTGCAAACTTAACACAAGTTAATTTTGTAGTCATGGATATGCACCTTTAACGTAAAAAAATAAATTCAAATTTAATCTTGTCAATTTAGCCAGTGTGAACTAACTTAGTGTGTATTTGAGTTGGTTTGTATGCTTGGTTGTCATATTTAAGGTCATTCATTTATCCATTTTGGAATCATCTAGGAGTCTACTAAGCACATCTAGCATTCTATTTGTAAAAAAAATAATTATACAAATCTGGCAACATTATAAGAAAAATATATCAACACACATTATCCTAGACCTATTATATGTTTGTTTGTTATATTTGATATTTCTCCCAAAGCTATAAATCTGATCCAATTGGAGGTTTGATCGAGAAGAACTTGACCATGTGACCAATAGATTTCCCAAGAGTATTTATTAAGCACCATCTATCCTCCCACAAATTCAAATATTTGAAATAGAGGAGAGTGAATTCAACAAATTATAATTTAAATTATGTGTAAGTTAAAATTTACATTTGTAAAATTTAAATCTACATTTATATAGACAAACATTTTTTTAAAAAAAATCAGTTTATAAAATCTGAAATCTTAATATAAACTATCATAACACAGTTTAGATTTCAAACAATCACATTTAATTTATTTACTTTTAATTAATTATCAATCTAAATTTAGATATGTAACTTAATTTTTATTTAACTGCTTTCATTATTTAATTAGCCTAAACAAAAAAAAAAATTATTTTGTTACGATTAACCTAAACAATTTTATAAAAAAGTATTTTTAAGTTTATAATTTATTGCTAATTTAATTACATGTTTAAAATTATTCAACCTCTACGTTGAAAATGTGTTAATGCATTTTTTTTCCCTTATGAAGGGCAAAACATGTGTTTTTGATGATTGAAAATAGCTTTTCTGTTCTGCTAGTTGGCTTGGTGGGTACACTATATCAATTTATAAACATATGTCCCATTTAATTTATATATTCTTGAAAGGCTGCATGTTTTGAGGAAAAAATAATATTTTGAAACTTTTACTTTGTGTCTGTTTGTTTGTTAGCAGTCTACCAATTAGGAAAAACTACATCAGTTCAATGACATTTGAATAGTTGAATGCAAGTTGAGTAATAAATATTAAATAAGTGACGTTTACATTTTGGTTTTGTTATAGTGCACATATTTCCCTTTTTTATTATTATTTTGTATCACTTCGTAAGTTATAATATGAGAACAATTCAACAACATTTTTTATAACAAGAAAAGTTTGATGAATAATTCATTCAAACTTTATTCAAGAATTATTATAAATAATTCATCAACATTTTTTATAATAGAAGAATTTTTATAAATAATTCAATAATATTTTTTATAATATGAAAAGTATTATAAATAATATATCAATTTTTTGCAATATGTGAATTATTATAAATAATTCATCAATGTTTTTTATAACATTAAAATTGCTATAAATAATTCATCAATGTTTCTATAAAATGATAATTATTATAAATAATTCCTTAACATTTTCTATCTAGTTTAATATATTAATTATTGCATTGTAAAAAAGTAATTATTATAGGCTCTTCAATTTCATTGATCAATTAATGAGAGTTATTATAAATAATTCATCTATATTTTCTATAAAATGACTTATAATAAATAATTCATTAACATTTTCTATCTAATTTAATATATTAATTATTGCATTTTTAAAAATAATTATTATAGGCTCTTCTATTGCATTGATCAATTAATGAGAATTTTTATAAATAATTCATCAATATTTTTTCATAACATTAAAATTGCTATAAATAATTCATGAATATTTCCTATAAAATGATGGTTGACCATTGAAAAAGATCTATGGATGAATCCAATATAAATAAAATAAAATAATATTAAAAAAATAAAACACTTTATACAAAAAAGAAAGCAAAGAATTAGATATTTCTACATTGCCACTAGAAAATATGTTTTATATAATAATTTGTTATAATTTATATTTTCTATTATTTTTCAAAAAATATATATATTATGGTATTTTTTTAATTTCAAATTATATAATTATTATTTTTTGAATATTCTTAATTTAATATTATGAAATAAAATTACATTTTATATATTTAAATATTTTTGATATAATATTATAATATTTAGATATTATATAGCATGTAGCCGAGTTGGCTTGGGTAGTGGGTTTGCTCCCCATTGGTTTCAAGTTTGACTCCACTCTCGGGTTTAAGAGGTGGGACTTCTTGCAGGTGGAGGATCAAAAATTATTTATTTTTTATGATATTTACTTTTTATTTTAGATTATAAAATATAATTTTCTAGAATATTCTTAATTTAATATTATGAAATAAAATTACATTTTATATATTTAACTATTTTTAGTATAATATTATAATATTTAGATATTATATATTTAATATTTATATACACTATACATTATTAAATATAAATATAATTTAACTTTTTACATATATTACTAATTAAATATATTATAAGTTTAATATTTATATGAACAAATAAGAATACTTTTATAAAGGAATCATATGATGATCAATTGCTAATAAGTATATTGAGGGTAGCTAATAAAAAAATTATATGTCTATTATCACTTGAACAATAATATAAAATTTGAATTAAGGGAAAGATATTATGAAAAATAAGGGAGATTTTGAGACGAGGGTTTCGTACCTGGTCTTGTGGCATTCGTGCTTCAACATGGAAGCCCTCGGTGGGGGAAACGATGTGATCCCCCATGCAGGTTTGTTGTGAGTAAGTGCTTCTTTCTCCTATTAATTTGTTGTTTTCATCTTTCGTGTTTTCTTTTCTCGCGTGTGTGCTTCTGTCGTTGTGTTATTTCATAGCCTACCCTTGGACTGGTGATATTCTCGACCCATCCCTCCATAAATGGAGGGAGGTATGGGTGACCCAAACCCCGGCCCTAATTTGTCTAACTCTGCTTGCTCAGTGGACCCTCGGGTAAATGCGCAAAAATCGTTCAAGGAGGCTTTTTCTGTAAATGATGTTAACATTTCAGCGGAAGCAAGGTTTGAAGTTGAAGATTTTGAATCTGATGGAGTGTTGGAAGGTAAGTTACCCTCTGCAACTCCCATTGATCTTGTCATTTCTTTGAATCTTGTGCTTAAGTCAGTAATTTCAAATGAAAGATGTAGGTTAAAAGATACAGCAATATTTTTTGCCGTCGTCGACTCCAACAAAGTCTCAACGAGAAAATTTATAGAAAACTAGTTAGTTAAAACTTGGGCTAACAAATTTGGGGTTTTGGTTAAATTTTGTAGAATGATACAGCGTGGTTTATTTGTCATTTTTTTTATAAATAACTCTATGCAAAGGAAAGTCTTGGAAAAACCCTACTAGAGTCTTAGTGGGTGCACATTTAGGGAACTCCCCAGGACTCCAATAGCCATTGCCAAGGAGGTTTTAGCCCTTTCTTGTCCCAAATGGGTGGTTTTGAAGAATCTCCAACCAGAATTTTGGAAAATAATTCTGCAAATCCTGGCCCCCATTGGCACAGTTGTGCGTATTGATGAGGCAAAAGTCACCCTGCCTCATCTCCATGCTCAGGTGTTGATTTCTCTCACTTCAGGTGTGGAAATCCCTACAAATATAATTATTAAGGAAGATAACAACCGTTTTGTTTGTCCTCTTGAAATCTTGGGAGGGTTGAGTTTTTGTTTTCTCTAACGAAGAGAAGGCCACATCCGTAAAGACTGCCCTATCATTAAGAAAAGAAGTGTTAACTCAAGGAACCGAGATCCCCCTACAAATGTTCCTAAATCCCCTAATTTGGCTCCTGATTCTCAACCTGTATCGGGTGATTCTCTGAAGGACGCGGTACTGGGCAGGGAGGGATCCCCTTCGTCTATTCTGGCCTCGAACCTTTCATCATTGTTAAAGGGTGGTGAAGAGCCTGTTGGCATTGACATGATCAAAAAGGGCGAGTTATCCTCAAACCCTCCTCTTCAAAGATCCTCAGAAGATTTGCCTCTTTCCAATGCTTTTGTAGCCCTTTCTCAGGATGACAGAGAGGGGTTGTGCCTTGGTAGATGAAGGTGAATCAAAAACCTCCTCGCTGGCCCGCTGCATAGCCAAAAGCCCTAGTTTGGTTGAGAAATTAAACACACAGCAGCTGGCTATGAGTAGAATCAGGCAGAGAATTCAAGAAAATTTGGCAAAATGCTATGATTCTAGCATGGAGCCCAAAACCTCCCTCTTCCAGCTCAATAAAGAAGATAAACAATTAAAGCTAAAGTTGGTCAAAAATGCTAGGAATAAGGTCCAGGCTTCAATAGTTTGCCTGCAAAAGATGAAGGGCCCGCATTAAGTACGGTTGAAACCTTGATAAGGGAGGATGCTAATGTTGACTCCATTGATGCCCCTCAAAGTTTAGAAACCTAAGATTTTGAAAATGCAACTAGTTTTCTCTCCAAAATCTTGACAGAAAATATAATAGAGGGGGCACGAAGCAACACATCTGATGAGATGGCTCTCCCCAAGCAAGCCAAGACCCCACCAGGTGAAGACCCTTTCTCACCTCGTGAGCAAACTACCAACCCGAATCTGACTCCTAGCATCAAACAAGCTTGTAATCCCCAAGTCCCTTGCTGCAATAAAGAGACTATAAAAGAAAAAGATAAAGATAAAAATCAATCACACTGTAAATCAAATGAAAAGGTTGTGGAAGAAACCCCTAGTTCAAAAGGGTGCAAAACGGAGGAGGATGGCATTGAGGATCAAGATCCCCAGCCTGTGAAACTTAAGCAAGGCCCAAGGCGGCCAAGGAAACATAATGTTCCTATCAGCAGTGCCAAGAAATTGGGACTAACCAAAACCAAAAGGAAAAAAATTAGTACTGTTCTCTAGTCTCCTATGTCAAAAAAACTTGAGACTGAGGATAAATTACCTAAATGTTTTGAACAATTCAAAGGAGACCAAGGGGATATAAACATGGCTTCTGAAAATGAACCTTAAGTGCATCTCTTGGAATGTCAGGGGCTTGGAGTCCCCGAATAGGAAATTCATTGTGAGAAGGTTTCTGAACCTCGAGAAGGCAAAGGATTTTGTGTTGCTGCAATAAACTAAAGCAACTGGTTTCAATTTGGAAATGAACCTCAAGTTCATTTGGAACTACTCAAAGGCTTTCTCCACTTCACATGAAAAAGGCAGGGGGGTTTGCCATTCTAGTGGCCAATCATTGGACTCAATACATTACCGAATATAGTTCCTCACCATGTAACAGAATTGTTTGGATAAAGATCAAGAAGGAGGATACAGCTTTTGAAATTTTCTTTGTTTATGCCCCCAACGATCATAGGGAGAGATGCAACCTATGGCAATGGCTTGCAGGATTGGAAGACATCCCCTAGATTGTTGGAGGCGACTTCAATATGGTTGAGCAAGAGGAAGACAGATGGGGAGGGGGCATAAAGACCTGGAAAGACAATGAAAAGAACTTCTGGCAAAGATGCAAAAACAAGTTGAGGCTAGCAGACCCTATGGAAGGTTGCAAAAAGTAGTGCAATGGATTTTGGTTCTCCTGGTGTAATGCCCAGAAAGGGGAAAGCAGGATTTATTACAGGCTAGATAGATTTTATGCCAACAAATATTTTTTTAGGTTTCACCCAAATGACAAAGGGGTAAAGGTACAGGTCTATCTTTACACCCTCTCTGATCACCACCCCATCATCACCAACATCACCAGCTACATCAACCCCTCCTTGGGAGTTAAAAATGAAAAACACTTCTTGCTTAACACTCAGCTGTTGAGAGATAATGATTGCAGGGAAGCAATTGCTTCTCTGAGGGAGATAAACATGTGGATGTTGAAAGAGGCCACAACAATTGAATGGTGGAATGCTAATGTGAAATGTTGGAGGTCCCTCTTCAAAATAATTGGGAAGAAACAAGCCATGGGTAGAAGAAAATAAGAAAAAGACCTACAGGACAGCCTCCTTGAGGCAGAGATCAAGCTGCAAGCTAATCCAAGGGATGGGGAACTCTGTGAACAGCTTTCCCTTGCTAAAGAAAACCTAAGGAAAATCCAGGCTCACAAGGTGAGAGGTCAAAAGGTTAGAGCGAAATTAAACTAGCTAAGCTGTGGAGATAAAAGGAATCAAAGTTCTTCTTCAATTATTTAAAGGAAAAGAAAGTGAAGGAGCAAGTGGGTCCAATTTGGGATGGGAATCAGCTTTGTGCCACCCAGGATGAAATTCTAGACCAATTCCATTCCTTCTTCAAAGATCTTTTCTCCTCAGGAGGTGGAGATGAGAAAAGTATAAGGGCCAATTCCTTCATAAAAGGGCTACTACCTAAGTTGATAGGTGAAGAAGATCATCTCAGGCTTGAAGGTGACATCACCAAAAGTGAGATTGTTAATGCAATTACTTCAATGAGCATCAATAAGTCCCTAGGATGGGATGGTCTTCCTGTGGAGTTCTACAAAGAATTCTTAGACTGGGTGTGTGATGACCTCCTCCAAGTATATAGGGAGGCCCTGGAAAAAGGATCTTTGGGGGAAGACATCAATAGAGGAATCATCAAGCTTCTCCCAAAGGGAGGAGATAAGACACTAGTAAAAATTTTGAGACCTATAACCCTGTTGAATGTCTCGTATAAAATTCTGGCCAAGGTAATTGCAGCCCGTTTGGTCAACATTCTTCCAAATTTTATAAACAACACCCAAACAGGGTTTATAAAAGGCAGGTGGGTAAGTGCACCAAGATGGTTCCCAAAAAGGGGGCTTAAGTGGCCACTTTTTTTCTGAAATCAGGAAATGCTGACCTTGGACATGAAATTGAGGATAGTTACACTCAAAATTTTGAGATGGAAGAAAAACAAGGATCGAAGTGCTCTGAGTCTACTTTCTAAACTACTAATTTATTTTGAAAATGGTTGAGATTAAGGGGTTCAACAGAGGGATGTACACAAATTGGTGTTGTTTTTGTCAGAAAAACATAACATAGCAACTCTTGTACGACCTGAGCACGGTGAACTTTTTTTTAAAATCGCTATAGTCAGAAGTTAGCTAACAGCATCTAGTTGATGCACAATTTTTCTGATAATTTTTTAATGAATATTTGATTTTTTACTAATTTTCTAAGTGGGCACTTCCTAAAAAGAAGAATTTTGGCCGTGCTCCCACCTAAAATTTTGGAAAGTAATAGATTTTTTTTTAAATTATTTTTTAAAATTTGTAGAATGGAGTCTAGTTTCTAAAATGTAATTTATTTGAAATTTTGGTGAACGGTTAATTTATAACGAAAAAAAAAAAAAACACTGCTTTTTGATAAAAAAAGATAGACATACAAACAAAAGAAATTATGGATGAAAGGCCTAACATTGTTAGAAAGTGAAAAAATTTATATCGTTGGAAAGCTAAGAGAGAACTTAACATTACCCATGTGTTCAATTTTGTCGATATTGAACCAAATGCAATCCTAACAATGAGCATGAACCCGATTATGTGAAAAATTGTAGAATTTGCAAAAAACACGTCTCTGGTCGTTGGGAATGCCCTCCAAACCTTTGGTTTGGTATTCCAAGGCAAATACCAAAGCTAAGGCTTGGGGATTCCCAAATCAAAATATAACGCGCTCGCATTATTTATTAGTTTTCACTTTTTCCTTCTCCGTGGAACATTTCTAACAACAAATAACGCACTCGCATTATTTATTCCTTTAGTTAAATGCTAGCTTTTTGAATGTTTGTTCATATGTTTGTATGTATATGTATGCTGGTGTGTCATGTATGTATGTATGCCTATATGTATGTATTTATGCTTATGGGAGAGAGGGCAAGAGAGGGTGGGAGTGGGAGAGAGGGTGGGAGTGGGAGAGAGTGTGGAATGGTGGGAGAGTGAGAGAGGGTTGGAGAGTGTGAGAGAGGGTGGGAGAGT
>VDFB02109042.1:31533817-31560511 GCA_007258455.2 Sequoia sempervirens
TTAATGGATGAATGAATGATTAATGTTATATGATTGGGTATGGGGAATTGAGAGTGATGTGAGGGGGGGGGAGGGGCCAAATGAGCTTCCACCGTCACATGGTTGGCCCTGTTAAGTAGAGAATATTAAACTATTCTCGAAAAAAAGAGAAACTCAATAAGGTAATGCACTTTTCAATATAAGAAATGCATCATTTGAAGCATCAAACCAATATGCAGTCTGTATGTATGATCAGTCATCAGTCTCCACAATGGTACATTTCCACGAATATTTTTTTTAAAAAATTGATGCTTCGTCGCAATTTTGACGAATACCACCGATGAATCAACAAAAAGGTTCGACAAAGTTTCTATAGCTGTGAAAAAAGTTTCGTAGTAACTCCTTGCCCATTTCGTCACAATTTCGATGAAATTTTGGTGTAGTTTCCACTTTACTCCTTGCCCATTTCGTCACACTTTCAATGAACTTTTGGTGTTCTTCCGACGCTACTTCTTGCTATTTTCATCACACATTCGATGAACTCTTGGTGTTGTTTTGACGCTACTACTTGCCTATTTCATCGCACTTTCGACGAAATTTTGGTGTTGTTTCGATGCTACTCCTTTCCCATTTTGTCGAAATGGCGACGAACGTCTACTATTGTTTCGTCGGTGGATACACAAAGCGTTCTTCGATATGCCAACAAAAGTCTGAGCCATTTCAGGATGCCGACAATCGACAATTCTTTGCTGTTATTTTGACATTTAATTCGTTGTCGGCCTTTCGATGAAAAAAAAAGGAGGGAAATATTTTTGCCATTTCATCACTTGTCTGACAAAGATTTGTCAAACGACTGACGAACGACCGTTGAAAATGGTGTCAAATTCAGTAGTGTGTCCTTGCTTGAGCAATCTATTAGAAATGTCTAGGCTAAATGCAAGAAATTACCCATCCACCAGGGCCTTATTTATCATCTTTGCAAGTTTCATTTTGCATTGTTACCCTCGCCTAGACCACTATTCAAAAGAACACTCTAACCATTCACGACCACACCAATCCCTCTGTGGACCCGAACCCCTCTATTACTCTATATGAAACCCCCTGCCATTTGTTGTAGCACTGAAGCCTGGGTAAAGCCCCTATTAATGAAAATACCCCTCCCGACCCCATCAAATGCATCCTTTTGTCGAAACCCATGCCTATTTCTACTTCTGGGTCAAAGGAGTTCGACAACTAAAATGATGACGTGTTGTGGAATCCCACCCTGACCAACTCTCCTTTACACTCTTCTACTCATGCAAATGTCTCTGATGTCCCCAACACCCCCTTGTTCTAACCATAACCTTCAAAATTCTCCCAAGTTGTGCATCAATCAGGAGGAAACCGAAATTGAACCTAGGTCGATTCATGCCTCTGGTGACTCCCTCTATAAGAAAATAAATCAAATATCAGAGACAATTAATGTCTAGAAGGATATCATGAAGTAGCTCTTGGGCCAACTGGTAATGGCTAAAGAAAGAATCCAAATTTTGGAAGGAAAGGTTCTAGAGTAGTAGGTCTAGTGGTTAGGGGAGGTGGAGAACAAGGTGCATTGGGACATGATTTCCTCTCTAGCCAAGTTGTTTGAGATAGGCAATGTGGGAGAAGAAGTTGGAAGATTTGCGTGTCATTGTTGGTACAAAGGAAGAAAAAAATAATTTACTGACTGAGATTGATGTTGTCCATCATAACTAGGAGAAAATCATGCAAAGCCTTAGGGTCATCACTAATTACAGTAAATAAACCGTGAAGAACACTGTCCTCACCCTTCAGGTTTTTTCAAGATGAATTAAGGAAGTGCCAGGGGAAATGAGTTGCGTATGATCAACCAAAGGATGGTCATATGCAGAAGAAGAAAGGTAAAATGGAAGATACCTCAGCTCGTGATGTCATGGTGAATACTTAGGCCATTCAGCAGGGGCCTATGACTTTCAAAAAGAAGCTCCAATTTTTGTCCCAAGAATGGAATGTGATCACTAGTCTCAAGTTGTTGGGAGATCTATAGGTGTCCCGTGGTCCCATGCTGGTCTTGATTCTGTTTGCTTTCTTTTTTGTTTTTTGGTGTTCAAACTGTTTAAAATTAAGTTTATGTTTTAGTTTCTGGGTTTCTCACTTCTCGTGAGTTCGTCGTTTGCCTCTATGGTTGTTTTATAATGGGTACTAGCCCTTCCAATTTTATCTAATCAAAAATTTTTGCTACAAACTCATACCGACTGTTCATTGTTCCATTTTCCTACTTTTGGCACTTACTAAATAGATAGAAATACACACTCAATATTCACCATTTCTTATTAGGTGAGGATAAATGATTTGATTATTTATCTACATTCCTCAATGCTTATTGTGCTACACAATGGATTCCTCAAGAATAAATGAATCAAATTTACATATTTTAAGGAACGAAATTAAACTCTAACAAACTACCCTTCAATGGTGAAGAGGGGGAATATTTACAATCACTGATTTTTGGCTGACACCAATAATGCTTGTTAGTTTTCTTCCATATATATCAAACCATTGGCATTATCAATGTCATCTCAAGTGAGCTTTCACATATTAGAAATCTTTAATCTAACACATTGCATTCTACATTTACCTACCTTACATAATATTAGTTTTGGTATTTGCAACAAAATGAATACAAAAATTAAAAATAAACACCTAAACTTCAAACCCTTTAAACCCTATAACCTACCAAATACTTACTCATCATCAAAAAACTTGGCAACGATCATGACCCTAGCAATAAGAAGCCTACTAGTAATAAATTGGTCTGTCTATGTAAGAATATGCCACAACAAACACAAGAGGACCACACCTCACATATTTGAAAATCCTTTTGAAAAATTCCTCTATGCTTAGGTATCAAATTTGTATGAAAAGGCAACAAGGAGATAAATATTAACCTACCAAATACTTACTCATCATCAAAAAACTTGGCAACGATCATGACCCTGGTAATAAGAAGCCTACGAGTAATAAATTGGTCTGTCTATGTAAGAATATGCCACAACAAACACAAGAGGACTACACCTCACATATTTGACAATCCTTTTGAAAAATTCCTCTATGGTTAGGTATCAAATTTGTACTAAAAAGGCAACAAGGAGATAAATATTAATAAACCTATTTATTTGCTCTTTATTAACTAAAAAGCTATGAATAGCTTAAAAAATATTTAAATGTGAATAGCTCAAAAATTATTTAAATGTTAAAATTAGTCTCTCAGTAATAATAATAAAAATGTTATATCATAATAAAAATTGTAATATTATAATATTATTTTATTTATTTATTAATAATTTAATATTTAATTTTTTAATAATATAATTTAATGTTAAAATATCATTGATATAATTGAATATTAAAATAGTAATGGTATATTTATGTTAGATACTAATGATTTAATGTTTTTAAATATTTTTTGATGAACTTATTAAATAAAAATATATCAAAAATACAAATTTAAAATAAAGAATTATTAAAATAAAATAATAAAAAAAAACATTTAATTGTTATATAAACAAAATCAAACTTTAGACAAATATAAAATTTTAAAATGTTTTAAAAATTATAATTTTTTAAAATTAATAATGTAATAGCTTTTAATTAAGGAGTAGAGACATGGAATTTGGAGTGCATATACACCATCCAATTTAATATTTGTATATTTGATATTTGTATATTTGATTAATGTTTTTAGCATTCATGAGATGAAAATTTGCACATTTTAACTAACATTTTAACTTTTACTAATATAGGTTTTTTTTATTCGCTTAAAACTTTAGCCCAATAAAATTTATGATAAATAATTTTTAAAAAAATTGTAACTCTACTTTACAAAATATATATATAAAAAAATGATTTAAAATAAATTTATATAACAAAATTTACAAATTTGATTAACTGCAAAAACAAACTAATAATCACTCTTTAAATACACCATTAGGACTATAATTCAATGCCAAGACAAGAACTAATAATACAAAATAGTAACAGAAAAAAAGGAGAAATATCTGTAATTTAGATAAAGCAAATCCATGAAAAGACCATTTCTTTAATATTTATTACTTAAATTGCATTCAGCCATCCAAAAATCATTGAACTGATGTTGTAATTTCTAATTGGTAGATTGTATCACCCAGCTACCAAACAAACATACACAAAGTAAAAGTTCAAAATATTATTATTTATCAAAACATGCGAGAATATATAAATTAAATGGGACATATGTTTTTTCCAAATTCTCGATCATTCAATAATTTATAAATTGATTTACTGTACTCACCCACCCAACTAACAAAAAAGAAAAGCTCCCAAATATTTCTTTCCCAAATCAGGATATAAAAAAATCACTTCTAACCCTGCAAGAAACATGTTTTGCCTCTACACCATTTTCAATTGCCAAAAATAAGGGGAAAATGCGTTGAACACATTTTCAACGTACAGGTTTAATTGATATAATATATAACACATGCTTTACTCTTTTCTATATAAAGAACACGTAGCAAAGAGAACAAGCCGAGAGCCCATTCTTCCTCCTCAGAGCCTTCGCCCAACTTACTCACCTGCTCTGTTTGCAATTGTAACTGCCACACCCACCATGGAAGCCGAGCTCAAGCTTTACGATATGATATTTTCCTTCGCCAAGCCCATGGCCCTCAAAGCCGCCGTCCTACTCAACATTCCGGCCATCCTGGCAGCTTCCGAGGAGCCTCTCCCCGTCCCTCAAATCGCCTCCCTCATTTCTTCCTCCACTGGAAAATCTCCCAACTCAGACTACCTTGCCAGAATTCTGAGATTCCTGTCGTCGCACGGAGTATTCGCCCAAACACTCATCAACAACAACGGAGAAGACGTGAAAACATATAAGTACGGATCGACCAGCATCTCAAAACTCCTGGTGGAAGAAAATGGGGGAAAAGCAAAATCCTCTGCGGCTCTTTTGTTGATGGAAACGAGCCGCGAATTCATGGAACCGTGGCATCACTTGTCCGACAGCACAGTGATGGGCGGGTCTCCATTCGAGAGGGCTCATGGAATGAACATCTGGGACTACGCCTCTCTGCATCCCCACTTCACCACTCTCGTTAACGACGCCATGGCCAGCAACTCTGCCCTTCTAATGGATGCGGTGTTCGCAACTTATGAGGGATTTGAGGACGTTACATCGGTGGTGGACGTGGCAGGGGGCGTGGGATCAGCTGCTGCCATGATTGTGCACAGATACCCTCACATTCGTGCCCTCAATTTTGACTTGCCCCATGTCATTGCCTCTGCTCCCCAAAACATTCCAGGTATGATACATATTCACCCAAATCATTTCTTTTTTTATTTCTCTTTCAATTATTAACAATATAGTGAAACTTTAATATTATATCATACTTTCAATATAAGAGATTAATTGTTTTATCAAACATAATATGTGGATCTATTATTGCAGGGGTTGATCATGTTGGTGGGGACATGTTTGAGAATGTGCCATCAGCTGATGCAATTATTTTGAAGGTGATTAATATGTATAATAAAATTATTATTATGAATTTAAGTTTGTATTGTATGTTTTTTAATTATTCTTGGTAAAGTGCAGTGGGTTTTGCATGACTGGGATGATGAAGAATCCATCAGAGTGTTGAAGAATTGTTACAAGGCAATTTCAGAGAAAGGAAAGGTGATTATTATTGATGCAGTTGTGGAAGAAAATGGATCTTTGAAGAATCAAGGGTTGACTTTTGATATGTTCATGATGGCTCACACTCATAGAGGAAAGGAGAGAACGGAAGAGGACTATAAATTTATATCTCAAGCTGCTGGATTCAAACATTACAATATTATTAAATTGCCATTTATCCAGGCAATTGTAGAATTGGTTAAGTCCTGAGCGACTTTCATAGACCTTCTAGACAAGAGCATGGGTACTTTACTTTTCATGAATTATGTAAGCTTGCATGATTGAAAATATTATATATGAATAAATAATTAGTTGGCGATGTTCTCATTGTAGTTAAATAATGTTCATTCTATTTATTGTTAAATGTTTGACACAAAAGAAAACCTCTCTCGATGTCCAAGCCAATCCTCATAGAAATTTACAATAGAACGGGCAAAATTTACAATAGAATGGGCGACATTCCGCCCAAAGATTGCAACCAATATTAATACAGTCATAAAAATGGAGACAAACCCACATTATTTTAATCAATCAAAACATTATAGTCTTACATTCTTTATGCAATATGCACTTCATTGAACTTTCTTTGTCTACACTAATTTATTTTAAATTTAATGATTTGAATTAATTATTCACAACTCTATTGCATAATAATCCTTTAACACTTCCTCTCTTATTTGAAATCACAAATAATTAATATCTGCACAGAGGTTCTCTTGTATCACCCCTTGCTACTCTCTTACTCTATCTGGTCATATGCAGAAGAAGAAAGGTAAAATTGTAGATACTCAGCTCGTGATGTCACAGTGAATACTCAGGCCATTCAGCAGGGGCCTCTAACCTTCAAAAAGAAGCTCCAATTTATGTCCCAAGAATGGAATGCGATCACTGGTCTCAAGTTGTTGGGAGACCTATAGGTGTCCTGTGGTCCTGTACTGGTCTCAGTTCTGTGTGCTTTCTTTGTTGTTTTTTGCTGGTCAAATTGTTTAAGATTAAGTTTATGTTCTAGTTTCTGGGTTTCTCACTTCTCGCAAGTGCCTCATTTTCCTCTATGGTTGTTTTGTAATGGGTACTGGCCCTTCCAGTTTTAATCTAATCAAAACTTTCCGCTACAAACATGTACCAGCTATTCATTGCTCCATCTTCCTGCTTTTGACACTTCCTAGAAATAGACAGAAATACACATTTAATATTCACCATTGCTTATTAGGTGAGGATAAATGATTTGATTATTTATCTACATTCCTCAATGCTTATTGTGCTACATAGTGGATTCCTCAAGAAGAAATGAATTAAATTTGCATATTTTAAGGAACGAAATTAAACTCTAACAAACTACCCTTCAATGGTGAAGAGGGGGAATATTTACAATTATTGATTTTTGGATGACACCAATAATTCTTGTTAGTTTTCTTCCATATATGTCAAACCATTTCCATTATCAATGTCATCTCAAGTGATCTTTGATGGATTGGAAATCTTTTAATTTAACACATTGCATTCTACATTTCTCTACCTTACATAATATTAGTTTTGGTATTTGCAACAAAATGAAAACAAAAATTAAAAATAAACACCTAAACTTCAAACCCTTTAAACCGTAGAACCTACCAAATACTTACACATCATCAATAAACTTGGCAACAATCATGACGCTAGTAATAAGAAGCCTACTAGTAATAAATTAGTCTGTCTATGTAAGAATACACCACAACAAACACAAGAGGAATACACCTCACATATATTTGAAAATCCTTTTGAAAAATTCCTCTACATGTTCAGGCACTAAATTTGTACTTAAAAGGCAGCAAGGAGATAAATATTAATAAAGCCTATTTATTTTCTCTTTATTAACTAAAAAGCTATGACTAGCTTAAAAATTATTCAAATGTGAATAGCTTAAAAATTATTTAAATGTTAAAATTAGCCTCTCACTAATAATAATAAATGTTTTATATCATAATAAAAATTATAATATTATTTTATTTATTTATTAATAATTTAATATATTAATTTTTTTGTATTAATAATAAGTTAAATGGTTACATTGTTCCACTTTAATCACTAAGTCTAAGCATCAAACTTACAGTCTGTACTAAGATACAAAATATAGTTATGTCTGAATTACATTTCCAACTACAACACTATACATATGTTGAGTGCGCTATACAAAGGTTACATTGCATATGGGATAGCATTATGTTCCAAAAGGGGGCACTGTAATAAAGGATATAGCCTTATGAACATTGTCCGCTTGAGCCAAAAAGGTCACACTAGTTTCCATCAGCAACCCTGCTATTAGCTTCACTTTCCTCTTCTCCACCACTGTCATCCACGTGGTCTTGGGTAGGATCAACTTCACCCACTATAGATTGCGCATCACTTTGCTTCTGCCTGGGGGGTCGAGGGTGTTCATGCCTTCCTTGCACCTCTAGTGTCACATTAAAATTCCTCTGAAACTTGTTGATTTCCTTCAAGAAGACCTCATGTTTTGCACCCTCCAGCTGGCATGCATGTCCGCATCTGACTTCATCTTTATTTACCCTCATTAAGCCATCTCTTATTAGATTAACAAACTTTGGCAAGGAGATCTCAATGTGCAAAGAAACCTACAAGGCAACATAGAGAAACATGAGTCATTTGCATGACTCAGTAATGGACCTCTTATTACCTTTGAAATTTTCATCATTCCTCATTTTCCAATTGTGCCACATTATTTTTGTAGTGAGAAAAACCCAAAACATTTTACATTCCTTATTAATTTTCTTATCAAGCATTAGTACATCTTTCCACAAAATTCTATCATTAGTATCCCAAATTTCAATATTGCCACAAAACATTTTCCAAATTTCCTTAGCATATAAATAGTCAAATAAGATGTGTTTTATAGATTCAGGGGTCCTGCATATATTGCACACATCAATATCATCACAGTTAGTTCTAAAAGGAATTCTTTGTAGCAAAGCCATCCATCTAAAAAAATCCTTCTTAGGCTCTAGACCACAATGCCATAAATAATTTTTTTTTGATGGCCACTCTTTATTGCTAAGATTTAAATTCTAGGAGGCATTAGATGAACAAAAATAGAGTTATCAATAGTTAGATTTTTATAAATTGTTTTAGCCTTAAGCTTAGAAAAAGATCCCCCATCAATCCAAACAATGCCATTGGCCAGATCTAGGGCCCAACCAACCTCAATGGGGAAAACAACATCCTTGCAAGCTTCAAAGAGGGTGGAGTAAGTTCTAAGACTTGTGGCAGGGAGGTCAAATTCAGAAGCCAATTCAACCCAACTTTTAATCTTCACCCCGGGGTGATCCCACAATAGTGGTTTACAATTTTTGGCCAAACTGGACACTTAAATTATTATTTTTAACTAAATCTTCACATTCGGGCACCTATAGCGGCCAAACCATGAGGAATTTGAAGATGATGCAAACTAGAGTCTCGTTACATTTTATCTGTAGATTCTAAAAAATATTTTTTTCAAAATTTTTGGAATCAGATTGCACTTCTTTTTCCATCTCCCATGAAAATTAGTTTTTTTCAGAAAACAACATTTTAAAAAAGTGACGCACACCGTATAACACATAACTTTTTTTCAATAAAGGATAAAATTATAATTTTTTGAATTTAGATTTGTAACTCCAATATATAGTGCTTCCACTTGGTTAGATATCTTTTTATTGAATATTTTTTCTTTAATCAAGTTTTGAAGTCAAACCAATTACAATTCAGACATAGCACGATTGTATAACATGTAACTTTTTTTCTATATATTGAAATTAATTTATTTTTTTGTGTTGGATCAAGGACTTCAATATCTGGTGCACTCATATTTTTCAATTTTTTTTTGATAATCTGCTATTTTTCCACATGTGCAGAACATAGACCTTCATTTTTGATGAAAAACCTATGTTTAATAAAACTAAAAAAACAAATACATAATAAAATTATATTCATTGGATAGCTCGTTCCAAGGACTACTTGATTCCAGTTGAGTTTTTGAAGACTCCTCCATTTTCATCCTCAACCCAAGCTTCAAAGCGCAAAAAATTAGGTTTTTTTGTGAACAATTTCAAAAATCAAGGAAAAGGGGGGTTCGCTAGAACTAGGGGGGTTCTAGCGAACCCCCAAGGGTTCGAGCAAACTAGGGTTCATTCAAACCCTGGTTCATTCAAACCCTGGTTCATTTGAATCCCCTTCAATATGCATTTTTCTTTTGTTTTTTGGGCGGGAAACGGGCCCAGAATTGAGGTTCGCTCGAACACTAGTTCGGTCGAACCCCTTTTTGGTTCGATAAAACTTGTAGGTTCATTCAAACCCCTAAAACCATTTTTTTTGCCACGGGGTCATTTTTTCTCAGTTTTCCTTCCTCCATCAAATTGTAAACCATATTGTGGCTTCACCCCCCGACAAGAATGTTGCCAAAGGTTCTAATACCTTTTTGGTTCCACTTTTTGGCCAAGCAACCCTGAAGTAGAGCAAGGGGCTTTCCATTGTGAAACATATTCCACCATACGGAGCTAAAGCTATGTCACTTGATATTATTTCCAAGCCCGTAATGGTGTTGGTTTTGAATTGGGCATTCTATTTAACAAACTCCCAATCCTTCCATAAACTTTTAAAAAACTGCCGATCTAGCAGGGACATTGATGTTTTACTCATGAGAATGTCACTCAAGTGTAGCATTTTCTAGGTTTTTGCTTGTTTGGGAACAACCAGTTGGATATTGTTTCTCACCAAAATCTTCCAAGGCTCATAGCCATCCAATGCTTTCACTATCCATTTTGCTGCCAAGGCAATGCCTTGCAGCCTGAGATCTTTTAGACCTAGCCCACCTTGCAATTTGTCTAAACAACGCCAATCACACTTAATTGCATGTTTTTTCCTCTTAGCTTTACCATCCGACCAAAGAAAATGCCTTATTCTTTTCTAAATCTCATTGACCTGGTAGTTGTAACAAACCAAAAAGAGGCAAAATATATGCTATAGGAGGATATAACCTTTTGGCAGACTGCAGTCTTCCAACAAAAGACAAGAATTGTCTAGCTTTTTTTCAATCTTTCTTTTAATCCAATTCCACATTTCTTTGATATTTGGGTCCACTACAAAAGGTATACTAAGGTACCTCACTTGCAGATTAGGGCCCCCCCATTGAAAACCAAACTCTTTGAACTAGTTCGGGGGCCTATCCTCCCATCCAAGGGTGACCAATTTGGCATTGGAAATCTTTTCCCAAGAAGCCTTACAAAAGAAGGTAAGTTTCAACATCAAGGATTCTAAATTCTGTTTGTCCATCTCTGGGAAGAGGGCAGTGTCATCTACAAAATGAACATTTAGCAATTCCCCCCTCTCTAGTAGCTGGATGCCTCTAATATTAGGGAACACAAAATTATCTCTTAATAGGTAAAACAAAGCATTAGAAGCAATCACAAAAAGGGTAGGTTCCAAAGGAAAAACCTGCCTAATAGATCGTTCTAACTTGATTTCTTCTGACATGACACCATTCACTTCTACCTGGGCATTGGCGTCCTTTAGGAGAGTTTCCACCATTTTACAAAACTGAGTAGGGAAACCAAACGCTTGAAGGATATTCTTTAGAAAATCCCATTCCACCCAGTCATATGCCTTCTCAAAGTCCAAGAGAAGCATAGTGTAATTTTGGTTGGAAGTCTTGGCCCACTGCATGGCTTCCTAGCTCGTGATCAAATTTTCCAAAATATATCTGCATTTGATGAAGCTCATTTGAGTGTTGTTGAAAAACTTGGGGAGAATACTAGTTAATCTTGCAGCCAGGACTTTAGCCAGGATTTTGTAAGACACATTCAAAAGGATTATTGGTCTCCAATTTTTGACCAAAGTCTTGTCTCCTCCTTTAGGGAGGAGTCTAATTATACCTTTATTAATCTTAGGACCTAGGGATACTTTTGCAATGGCCTCTTCATAAACCATCAACAAGTATTCACTCACCCACTCAAAGAAGGATTTATAGAACTCTACAGGTAATCCATCAAACCCCAACGATTTGTCATTGTTCATGGAAGGAATGGCCTTATTGATTTCTTCTTTCGTTATGCAATCTTGCATCCTTTCTACATCCTCCCTAGAAATTTTCTTTGGGATGAGGCATTTAACAATGTCTCTAGCCTTTTGGAAGTCTTCCGTTCTCCCTTCAAAAGTGAAGAGGTCTTTAAAGAAGGTTTGAAATTGTTTAACAATCTCTGCATATGAGGAGATTGTTTTTTCCCCATCCCGGATTTGGTCAATTCATTCTTTAATGTTTTTCTCTTTCAAGTATTTGAAGAAAAACTTTGAGCCTCTATCCCCATCAGTCAACCAATTAAGCTTTGATCTGATTCTCATCCCATTCACCTTGTGAGCCTGGATTCTTCTTAGGCTATCTTTGGTTTTCACAATTTCTTCACCCAGAGTTTCATCATTTGAATTTTTTTGTAGGTTTGCTTTAGCTTCAAAGAGGGAGACTTGGAGCTCATTTTATGTTTTCCTTGCGTCCAATGCCCTCTTCTTGCCTATAGTTTGAAACAACTTCTTCAAACTAGAGAAATTGGAGTTCCATTGGTCAACAACACTTGCATCTTTTAGTAACCACCTGTTTATCTCCCCGAGGGAAGCAATGGCTTCCCTATAGTCTTTATCCTTGAGGAGGCATGTGTTAAGCATAAATGTTCCCTTTTTAGATCCCTCATTCAATCTACTTTGGAAAATTCTCAAGTAGGATTTAATGGGGTGGTGGTCAGAGAGTGTGTAGGGGTAAACACATACCTTTGGGCCATCACCATCTAGGACAAAGTTGAAGAAATCCTTGTTAGCATACATCTTATCCAACTTGTAATAAATTTTGTCCCCTCCTTTTTGGGCATTACACCATGTGTACTAGATTCCCTTGCACTCACCCTTCCCCTTTTCCATTGGGTCCACAAGATTGAGTTTGTGTTTCATCTTATACCAAAAATGCTTTTCATTCCCTTTCTAGGCCATATCAATTCCCCCCCACTTATCTTCCAATTGCTCAACCATATTAAAGTCTCTTCCAATAATCCAAGGCACTTATGGGAGGTAGGGGAGGCATTGCCATAGCTTAATTCTGTCTCTATGGTCATCGGGTGCATAGATAGAGCACACACCAAATGACACATCACCTTTCTTGATCGTCACCCACACAACTCTATTGCAGAGGGAAGTGCCACTACTAGTAACCAAACTGGCCCAAGCTTTGGACACTAAAATTGTAGAACCTCCTCTTCCTCTTTCATGAGCGGTGGAGAAGGAAGTGGATCCATTCCAAATGGATTTAAGGTTGGTTTCTAGTGTGAAGCCCACAACTTTTGTTTCTTGCAAAAAAAATTCCTTTTTCTTTTCGAGGTTTAGAAACCTTCTGATGAGTATTTTCTATTAGGTGATTCAAGTTCCCTAACATTCTAGGAAATAAAACTAATGTCCATCATCAATAACCATATCATTTTCCACTTGTTCATTCCTAAACTACTCAAAGAATTTAGGCAATTTATCCTCTGTTTCAACCCTCTTAGCTGTGGGTGATTGGATAACCTAACTAGTTTTCTTCCTCTTGCTTTTGATAATTACAAGGGTTTTTCTTAGTTTTAAGGAATTTCTCTTCTTTCTTGGTCTTCCAGAACCAAATTTCTATTTTGGAGCCTAGTCAGGCTTCCCTTGAATGACATTCTCAGGAGTCTTAACCACAATGTTCTCTACTGGCTCAAGATTAGTTTCCCCTGAATTTCTAGTCTCCAACTTCTCCACCCTTCTCAAGAATACAATTTTGGTCCCTCATGGGGGATGAGCTAACACAAACAAAAGAACAAGCAAGACCAATAGGAGAGGCAACACTAGGAACTTGGGTAGGATTGAGCCCATGGGTTTAGACGAGGGCAGTAGAGGATCCCTCCTTAGCCGCAATCGATAAATTGGCCTTGTGACATGAAGGACACGACACAACCTCTATCGGATGGTGAGAAGGACTTGGGGATAGTGTTACACCCACAATGCCATAGGTTGGGGTCACTAGGGTCAATTTAGGGCTGCATGAAACTAACAAGGGGTCCCTAGAATTTTCGCCCACACCCACACTCACAGTACTATCCAAGATCCAAGTGTCAATCTAGAGGTCAAATTGGTTCAATGCTTTTTTAATTTTAGAAACAAAATTTTCTCTATTGTCCTTTTCAGGAAGGAATTTATTTTCAATTCTTTGCCTTATCTTTTTCATAGCTAGTTGTTGAGCATTAAGCCTCTAGAGAAGTAGGATGTCACCAGTTTCATTTTTCCTTGGTGTATGATAGGGGAGGCTCGGGTCAATAGTCACATTTCCTATGGAGAGAGATCAGCCTTTGCCATCATCACCTCTTGCTCGAGAATGCCAAACGAGTTAGATAGATCAAGATTTAGGGAAGGAACAACAGGGGGAGGCCCTTGAGTTGGGATCTCCTTGTCCAAATTTTCACAATAATTCACAATTGCCTTAGGAGGGGTGTCGGTCGATTCCCATCCTACTTCAGGGGTTGAATCAAGACCAGATTGAAGGGAAGGCCGATGGTACTCATTCACTTTACACAACTTGGGTTCAGATGCTAAGTCTTTAGCGCGAGTGATAAGGTTTCCTCGAGCTGTTTTTTCTTTCTTTTTTTGAATAATGGGGTAATTTTTGCGGACGTGTCCCTCTCTTCTGTAGAGAAAGCAGGCATTTATCCCACCTAGAATTTTGAGTGGACAGGTAACAACATCAAAATCTTCCATAATCTTTAGATTCTTTGGGATTTCAACCCCTGGGTTCAATGAGACCAAAGCCCGAGTGTCCAAAATTAGGAAGCACAACTTTAGTTTCATTAACCCTAATAATCTTATCAATTGGTTCTAGGATTTTAGGGTAAAATTTTCCATAACTTCGAAGGGAGATTTTTCATGATTAACCATCTCAGGGTCGAGAGGGCAATAATTTCCTCAGCAATGGCTACAAGTGACCAAGGAAGGGCTCTAAATGCACAACCCCCAATATTCCAGTAGGGTTTGGCCAAAACTTTTTCTTGCATAGATTGATTTTTTAGGAAAATAACATATAAGCCTTTTTGCAGAAGCCTACAGTGGGTTATTTGAATTCCAAATTTATTTAACCAGATATTAGAAAACCACGCATCAATGAATTTCCTTGCAGGAAACTTTTTAATATCTACAGCTGCTAAGAAAATAGCAAATTCTTTAAGCCTAGTTCTTTCATTGCTTATAGTTTCTTTCATTACATAATTTGGAAGAAGATGAAAGTCCTTAGGTTCATCAAAGGCTTCCTTACCTTCCCTGCCATCCCTACTGTTCATCTCTTCCACAACAAAGCCAATGCCTTCCAATGCAACAAAGCCTTGCTTTGCCACAACTTCACATAATGTTTTTTGCAAATGCTGCTGCGAAGAGTCGTTGCCAATAATACCAAGAGGTTCAGGGGGTTTCACACCCTCTCCATTAATGCAATTAAACATGCTGAGAACAACACACAAGGGAAATCGAATACAAGAAATAACACATGCGAAATAACAACATAGAGAGCCGAAGAAAGGTAAAATAAAGCGGCACAAGAGGAAAATCAAAGAATGACTAGAAAGCCAAAGGCAAGAGGGCCTTACGGTAGGAAAGAACCCCTGCGGGGGAGGGTACAACCTCCGCCACAATTGTTGATGTCGGCTCGATCTCAAGCCCTCGAGTAGAGTGCCACCACCATCTGCTTCTCCATCCTTCCTCTATTATTAATATATTAATTTAATATATATTTTTTAAATAATATAATTTAATGTTAAAATATCAATGATATAATTGAATATTAAAATAGTAATGGTATACTTATGTTAGATACTATTGATTTAATGTTTTCAAATATTTTTTATGAACTTATTAAATAAAAATATATCAAAAAATATAAAATTATAAAAAATACAAATTCAACATAAAGAATTATTAAAATAAAATAAAAAATAAAAAAATCAATCGTTATATAAACAAAATCAAACTTTAGACAAATATAAATTTTTAAAAAGTTTTAAAAACTATAAATTTTAAAAATATTTTAAATCTTTAAATTTTTTAAAATTATTAATATAATAGCTTTTAATTAAGGAGTAGAGACATAGAATCTGGAGTGCATATACACCATCCAATTTAATATTCATATATTTGATGAATGTTTGTAACATTCATGAGATGAAAATTGTGCAGATTTTAGTGAACATTTTAACTTTTACTAATATAGATTTTTTTATTACTCTTTTTAATATGGGAGAGCTTATATAATTCACTTCCCCAAAATCAACTAGCTTAAATCGTAATTAAAAGTGGCGGAAAAACTCCCTTGAAAAAAATGGGAAAAAAAAAGTTTTTGTTTACCATTCCAAAAAATCTGCCCATATCAACTTAAAAATTTAGACCAATAAAATTTATGATAAATAATTTTAAAAAAAAAAAAAAGTTAAAAAAATTGCAACTCTACTCTATAAAATATAAATTAAAAAAAAAATAGTGATTTAAAATAAATTTATATAACAAAATTTGAAAATTTGATTGACTGCAAAACAAACTAATAATAATCACTCTTTAAATACACCACAGTAACTATAATTCTATGTCAAGATAAGAACTAATAATACAAAATAATAACCAAAAAAAAGGGGAAATATCTGCAATTTAACAAAAGCAAATCCATGAAAAGGCCACTTCTTTAATATTTATTAATTAAATTGTATCTAGCCATCCAAAAATCATTGAACTGATAAGCTGTAATTTCTAATTGGTAGACTGTAAAAGTTCCAAAAATATTATTATTTATCCAAACATGCAAGAAGATATAAATTAAATGGGACATATGTTTTTTTCCAAATTCTCCATCATTCCGTAATTTATAAATTGATTTACTGTACCCACCCACCCAACTATCAAAAAAGAAAAGCTCCCAAATATTTTTTTCCCAAAATTGGATATAAAAAAATCACTTCTAACCCTGCAAGAAACATGTTTTCAATTACTAAAACAGCGGGAAGAATGCGTTAAACACATTTTCCACGTACAGGTTTAATTCATGCTTTAGTCTTTTCTATAACACTCCATAAAGTGCAGAAAAGCCCAGAGCCCATTCTTCCTCAGAGCTTTTGCCCAACTTACTCAATTCGCTCTGTCGGTAAATTGTAACCGCCACACCTACCCGCCATGCAGCGGAGCCTGCTTTACGATATGATATTTTCCTTGCTGCTTCAATGGCGCTTTAAAGCCGCTGTCCTACTCAACATTCCGGCTACTCTGGCCAATTTCCAGGAGTCTCTCTCCGTCCCTCAATCGCCTCCCCATTTCTTCCCTCCACTGAAAATCTCCCAACTCAGACTACCTTGCCAGAATTCTGAGATTCCTGTCGTCGCACGGAGTATTCGCCCAAACACTCATCACCAGCAACGGAGAAGATGTGAAAACATATAAGTACGGATCGACCAGCATCTCAAAACTACTGGTGGAAGAAAATGGGGGAAAAGCAAAATCCTCTGCGGCTCTTTTGTTGATGGAAACGAGCCGCGAATTCATGGAACCGTGGCATCACTTGTACGACAGCACAATGATGGGCGGGTCTCCATTTGAGAGGGCTCATGGAATGAACATCTGGGACTACGCCTCTCTGCATCCCCACTTCACCACTCTCGTTAACGACGCCATGGCCAGCAACTCTGGACTTTTAATGGGCGCGGTCTTCGCAACTTATGACGGATTTAAGGATGTAAGATTTAAGGACGTTACATCGGTGGTGGACGTGGCAGGGGGCGTGGGATCAGCTGCTGCCATGATTGTGCACAGATACCCTCACATTCGTGCCATCAATTTTGACTTGCCCCATGTCATTGCCTCTACTCCCCAAAACATTCCTGGTATGCTACATATTCACCCAATCATTTTTTTAATTTTTTATTTCTTTCAATTATTAACACTAGCACTTGCACTCCCAGTAAGGTGCAATGGTTACGCCGATAGCAGGATATACTCTCGCAATATATTGAAAGACGGGGGTAAAAATCGCAAGAAAATGGCAGGTGCTGCTGGTTAATGATACACCTTGTGACCGAATGTAACATAATCGAGAATAACACCAAAATAAAAACAATCCCAGACTCTTTGAGATCAAAAACATGTAAGCCCTCCATTGATTTGATCTGCCCAAAAAACAAAAAGCAATCTCAAATCAAAATATCAAAAAGAAGAACCAACAAACCATAAAAACAAATTTGAACAGACCTGTAGAAGTTCAAGTTCCTAGTTTGAATCCCCTCGAGATCGGCTCTCTTTTGTTTGACCTGAATGAATAGAATTCCTGACTGATTCTTCTTTTTATTTCTTATATTTATTGTTCTTCTAACTGTAAAAATCTTCACAATGGGTATAAATAGTGGAATAGATAAAATGATATCAAAACTTCTAATATTTTCAATCAATTTGACTTGTAAAAGCAACAAATGACAACTTCACATAAGAAAAATTTAGCAGGCAGAAATATTTGTTGTGCTAATAGATTAGCTGGCCAATCTGAAAAGACCAAAGACTTTACTATTTCCTTTCACAAAAGCTTGAAGCTTGTAATCAAACAACACTTTATTTTATTTTATTTTAACAATTTCCAGTAGTGCCCAAGAATAGTCAATGGGACTAAAGAAAATATATAACAATGAAAGTGCCCGATGCATCTCCTGTGAAGTGGCATAAAACTGAAGTAGAACAAAAGAACAAAGTAGCTCAAAGTTCTTCAAGATACAAAAAAACTTAAAGCAGTATACCAAAATCACATTGCTTAGAAACCTGCTTGCTAAATGCTTTTCAAAATTACTTGATGCGACTCCAATCAAAAGTTTCTTTCTTTTGTGCCTTCCATCTTAAAGTAATTGACTCGATTTAGTAGTATTTCTCCAACCTTGACAACCTACAAAATCACTTAAGCCGACTCTTGCAGAATTTTGAACAAGTTACTTGGTTGTGCCTTCAAGTTTCTATGCAAACATCCAACTCTATTTCTTACTTCAAGCAAGCTCCAAAACTCAATTTACAAACATTCTTTCAACAAGAAATACTAAATTTGACCTTCTTTCCAAGGACATGAACAAATCCTTGACAAAATCTACATCATATTTAAGTAGATGGAATCGGTAGGTATAAAGCTAAATTCCACAACCTTTTGCCGAGTGGAGAAAAAACATCTGCATACTTAATTATACAACAGATCATTAGAACACCAATAGAACACAAAGACCATTAGGTTAAATGGGATGAACTCGAATGAAAAAGTATTGCATCACACCCACCAGGAGGAATGCCACAATGGACTGGAGCAAGTACTGAGCAACTTTAATGAAAGAGCAATCCCAATCTGGACATCTCAGTCTAGGGTTACACAAAAAAAGAGGCACTCCCCAAATCAAAAAAGAAGTTAAAATAAAAATAAAAACAATCCATAATATGATTCAGTCAAATTTTCATAAATTTGAGATTTTAAAGTGCTCCAAATTGCATTACATAGAAAACTAAAATAAACAAATTTTTTTTTTCTTCACAGAGCAAATATCACATTTAGAAAGACCTAATTGCAATATGCTTGAAGGCATAGGCACTAAAACATAAAAAGAAAGATCATATTTTATGTATTGCAGGTATCCCTCTAAAATAAGGATTATAAAACAGGAAATCTTGATTATGTTGGAAAAGCCACCATCCACTATAGATCAAGCACAAAACAAATGATTTCATTAGGGTTTGAATAAATTTTTATCGACTTTTCTCAAAGAAAATCATTCTTTGGAACATTTGCAAAAACATAAAATTTGCTTTTGTTTTCAAAGTTGGTATTGCAGAAGTGCAAATATCGAAAAGGTCAAACATTGCCATTTTATGTCTCCTGCAATAAAGAATAGAAAAGGCCTTGAGATGAGGGTTAACAAGGCTAATTAGAAAAATGAGGTCCAACGGGTAGCTAAAGAGTGAAACACAGAACGCATAAGGAAACAAAGTAAGAAAATTGCAGATTACACAGCTCCTCTTGCAAGACAAGTGAGTGACAACAATGAGAGCAATTAAATTGGACACGATGGTTCATAATCATCATTTCCTCTCCATGTCATTTAAGCTAATATCATAGGACTATTGCTCTTCATTAGAAGTTGTAGAACTTTGAATTCAACAAATGGAAATATTTAAGCAAATAGAAAGTTGTAACAATGTGTACTTAGTAGTGCCTTCTCGTGTTTGAATCAAGCAAAGGAAAATGATTAGGGAAGAAAGAGTGATCTATAAATGATGAAAGGCACCAACTTGTATAATTGCTACCTTTCTCTCAATGAACATGCTTGGAACTGAGGAAGGGAGATCTTCCTATGGCTAGAAAAGTAGTTGATTAAATTTGATTTTTGAAATTCATGTCATATTTTTATTTCCCCATTTTGTATAACTACTATCTCCAAGTCAGTATCTTCAACCTGGGTGCCTTAAACAAAAAAAGAGATTTCTGCTACTATGGACAGTAAAAATTAAAAAATAAATATTAGACAGAAAAGTTTGGGATAGAGATCATCATGAAACAAGAGATGAATGTCATCTTGTTAGATTCACAGAAATGAAGCAATCAGGAAATGCAGAAAAAGGTTGCTTTTCTCCAATCTTGACTGTTTTAGTCAAATTCAGATACAAAATGTTGAGTTGAAATATCATGAAAGATTAAAACAAAACAAATTCCAATGAGAGTTGAGAACAAAATCACTCGTCTCATTTTTTCATTTTTCTGATAGAAAATGTGTCAACAACATAAATAGAACAGTTTTTATAGATCCTCCCTATTTGAAACACGAAGAGATGATAATGAATTTTTTTGGGAAAAAAAGAATATGCATGATTAAAGAAACTTAAGCAGAATCAAACAAGGAAGGGCAAATGATAACATCGTGTAGTGAAAAAAGAAGAGAAAAAAGAAAAAAAAAAGAACATCTGCATTTGATGCAAGGGTAACCCCTAGAAACCACCAGAACACCAATAGAACAAAAATAACATTACATAAAGTGTGATGAGCTCAAGTGAAAAAATGTTGCATCAAACACATACAGTGACATGACACAATGGTGGACTGGAGAAAAGTACTGTCTGAATTTGATGGAAGAGTCATCCCTTAGTCAGGGCAACTCAGCCTACGGTTGGGGAAAACAAAGGAATTCGCCAAATGAAGAAGAAATAAGTTTAAAAAATGAAAGAAAACCATAATATGATTAAGTCGGGGAAATTTTCCTTAAATTTGAGGTATTTTTCCTTCAATTTTGAGGTGTGTCGAACCTGCATTACACAAAAAACTAAACAAACCAAAATCTTCTTCACAATGCAAATATCTTATTTCAAAGACCTAATGCAGTACATCTTGTGAGCATAGGGACTAAAACATAAGAGCAAAGATCTGATTTCATGTATTGCAGACCTCCTTCAGAAACACAGACGACTAAACAGGAAAACCTGATTATGCTGGAAAGGCCCCTGTTCATTATGAATCCTCTAAGCTTAGAAAATTCAAACACGGAAAAGGCCACATAGCAAACCTCTAATCGCAGACAACATAATTACTACTACTATCTATGGCCCCAAAGAATGTTTGGGTTCTGTTGAAACATACTTCTGTTTGGTTACAGACACAATCCCCCATTGAAAAACCCATTGCACATAATCTACGGCATCCCTAACAAGAGGTTATCTTAAACATCAAAGCCATTTGCAAGACGCTAAGAGCTACATAACAAAACCATGAATCATCCATCGATCCTCACCATATTTATATCCTCTCATTTTGCTAACGTGTATCCTTCTCACAGCGCACAGACTGAATAAGTGTGATGTCCCCAACCATGTTAGACAAAATACCCCAAATTCCTCCCATCCGAAGATTTCAACAATCCAAGCACGCCAAACAAAAAAGAACCCCCCAACGTGTGCACATTTAGAGCAAAAGATAGGATTTCATTAGGGTTTGCATAAATTTGCAATCACTTTTCCCAGAGAAAAGGATCCTTCACAACATTTGCCAAAAAACATAAAGGATTGCTTTTTTTTTTAGAATCGGAATTGAACAAGCGCAGATATTAAAAAGGGTAAACCTTGGTATTTTATGGCTCCTACAAAAAAGAATGGGAGCGAAGCCCTGAAACGAGGGTTAACAAAAGAACTTACAGAACCGAGGTCCGACGGGTAGCTCAGGGGCGAAACCCTAACCCACAAAATCATCTTGTCCAACTCCATCTCTGCAACAAGGATTACGAGGCTGCGATCGCTTCAGGGATAAGGCAGGCTAGCTATGAGGATAAACCCTACTCAAGAAGGATGATTTAATAGTTTAAATTCTGCGACGCCCAAGGTTCTTGGAAATTCTACGACACAGATCAATGGCCGAAATTTCACGCGAAGGATGTAAGACTCTTGAATGCATCCTCGTTGTTCGGGTTTATCTGACGTTCTCAATGACTCCCGAGGTGAATGCACATTCCACTAAATTCCAGATTTCCCACCGAAATAGAGAGCAGAAGGGCCTTCTTTGCGGACAATATTTTGCATGAATTGCAAAGTAGCAGGCCTTGTTGAATTCATGGGTTGCTGCAAACGAATTCTAAGAGTATCAAGTGGGTGCCCTGAAAGAACGCCCGCCATTCCTCCAAACCCACTTGCAACAAACTCTCTGCTAGCAAGAAACTCTGGCCAAAACTCCATCCTTAGTTATATCCCTTCTCACCAAACAAAATCACATTCCCTTTGCAAACCTCCTCTGCGCAACCCCAATCCCAAAGAAAAAAGAACTATCGTGGAAACACTTTTTTTTTTTCAGACTGTAGCTCGCTAAATTGGAGAAGTGAAAGGTCAATGCCAGGGAGGAAGAGTTTGGGAGAGCTAAACCATAGCAGATGCTCTGCCAGCGTCCCATTTTCCTATAACTCATGGTGGCCAACACTGTGTTAAGAACTCCTCGAAATCATTCTGTCTCCCTTCAGAAAGGCCTATTTAACTGAAACACCTTCCAATAAGGGCGTTGGAAACTAAAACGAGTTGCACATCAGTGTTGAATATCAGACGCCCTTCCTCTGTGATGAACACATCCTCCTTTAAAGGCTTCTTACCCTCAGAAATGGCCACGACTTCCTTGTTCAATGAATCATGTCCAGTAGAGAGAAAATGATGCGCATAGATTCACTGAATCAAGTTGGTCACTTCTTAAATGCCTGGCAATGCACGGAGAGCCCAAGAATGTGTAAAATGGTGCGAGCGGCTTCAGACCCATACCTGCTGACGTGAAGGACGAATGACCATGCTTGGTGACTGCCTAGCAGACTACACAATGTACGCCCGAAATTTCCACTGGAATAGTCCACTGGCATTAGACAGTAGACAATTCCGGTGGGAATTCCCACCTATAATAGCCTATCGGCTAAATATAGTGAAACTTTAATATTATATCATACTTTCAATATAAGTGATTAATTATTTTATCAAACATAATATGTGGATCTATTATTGCAGGGGTTGATCATGTTGGTGGGGACATGTTTGAGAATGTGCCATCAGCTGATGCAATTATTTTGAAGGTGATTAATATGTATAATAAAATTATTATTATGAATTTAAGTTTGTATTATATGTTTTTTAATTATTTTTGGTAAAATGCAGTGGGTGTTGCATGATTGGGATGATGACGAATCCATCAGATTGTTGAAGAATTGTTACAAGGCAATTTCAGAGAAAGGAAAGGTGATTATTATTGATGCAGTTGTGGAAGAAAATGGATCTTTGAAGAATCAAGGGTTGACTTTTGATATGTTCATGATGACTCATACTCATAGAGGAAAGGAGAGAACCGAAGAGGACTATAAATTTATATCTCAAGCTGCTGGATTCAAACATTACAATATTATTAAATTGCCATTTATCCAGGCGATTGTAGAGTTGGTTAAGTCCTGAGCGACTTTTATAGACCTTCTAGACAAGAGCATGGGTACTTTACTTTTCATGAATTATGCAAGCTTGCATGAAAATATTATATATGAATAAATAATTAGTTGGCGATGTTCTCATTGTAGTTAAATAATGTTGATTCTATTTATTGTTAAATGTTTGACACAAAAGAAAACCTCACTCTCGATGTCCACGCCAATCCTCACATAAATTTACAATAGAACGGGCAACATTCCACCCAAAGATTGCAACCAATATTAATACAATCATAAAAATGGAGACAAACCCACATTATTTTAATCAATCAAAACATTACAGTCTTACATTCTTTATGCAATATGCACTTGATTGAACTTTCTTTGTCCACACTAATTTATTTTAAATTTAATGATTTGAATTAATTATTCATAACTTTATTGCATAACAATCATTTAACACTTCCTCTCTTATTTGAAATCACAAGTAATTAATATCTGCACAGAGGTTCTCTTGTATCACCACTTGCTACTCTCTTACTCTATCTGGTCATATGCGAAAGAAGAAAGGTAAAATGGCAGATACCTCGACTCGTGATGTCACGGTGAATACTCAGGCCATTCAACAGGGGCCTCTAACTTTCAAAAATAAGCTCCAATTTCTGTCCCAATAATGGAATGTGATCACTGGTCTCAAGTTGTTGGGAGACCTATAGGTGTCCTATGGTCCTGTGCTGGTCTCAGTTATGTGTGCTTTCTTTGTTGTTTTTTTGCTGGTCAAACTATTTAAGATTAATTTTATGTTTTAGTTTATGGGTTTCTCACTTCTTGCGAGTTCCTCGTTTTCCTCTATGGTCGTTTTGTAATGGGTACTAGCCCTTCCAGTTTTAATCTAATCAAAACTTTCCACTACAAACGTGTACCAGCTGTTCATTGTTTCATTTTCCTATTTTTGACACTTCCTAAATAGACAAAAATACACATTTAATATTCACCATTGCTTATTAGGTGAGGATAAATGATTTGATTATTTATCTACATTCCTCAATGCTTATCGTGCTACATAGTGGATTCCTCAAGAAGAAATGAATTAAATTTGCATATTTTAAGGAATGAAATTAAACTCTAACAAACTACCCTTTAATGGTGAAGAGGGGGAATATTTACAATTATTGATTTTTGGCTGACACCAATAATTCTTGTTAGTTTTCTTCCATATATGTCAAACCATTGCCATTATCAATGTCATCTCAAGTGATCTTTCAC
The DNA here is from genome assembly GCA_007258455.2 of Sequoia sempervirens. Lineage (NCBI taxonomy): Eukaryota > Viridiplantae > Streptophyta > Pinopsida > Cupressales > Cupressaceae > Sequoia > Sequoia sempervirens. Next base: position 31,558,763 of record VDFB02109042.1, read on the forward strand.
AGATTGAAAATCTTTTAATTTAACACATTACATTCTACATTTCCCTGCCTTACATAATATCAGTTTTGGTATTTGCAATAAAATGAAAACAAAAATTAAAAATAAACACCTAAACTTCAAACCCTTTAAATCGTAGAACCTACCAAATGCTTACACATCATCAATAAACTTGGCAACGATCATGACGCTAGTAATAAGAAGCCTACTAGTAATAAATTAGTCTGTCTATGTAAGAATACACCACAATAAACACAAGAGGACTACACCGAGCACATATATTTGAAAATCCTTTTGAAAAATTCCTCTACATGTTCAGGCATTAAATTTGTACTTAAAAGGCAACAGGGAGATAAATATTAATAAAGCCTATTTATTTTCTCTTTATTAACTAAAAAGCTATGACTAGCTTAAAAATTATTCAAATGTGAATAGCTTAAAAATTATTGAAATGTTAAAATTAGCCTCTCACTAATAATAATAAATTTTTTATATCATAATAAAAATTATAATATTATTTTATTTATTTATTAATAATTTAATATATTAATTTTTTTGTATTAATAATAAGTTAAATGGTTACACTGTTCCACTTTAATCACTAAGTCTAAGCATTAGACTTACAGTCTGTACTAAGATACAAAATACAGTTATGTCTGAATTACATTTCCAACTACAACACTATACATATGTTGAGTGTGCTATACAAAGGTTACATTGCATATGGGATAGCATTATGTTCCAAAAGGGGGCACTGTAATAAAGGATATAGCCTTACGAACATTGTCCGCTTGAGTCAAAAAGGTCACACTAGTTTCCATCAGCAACCCTGCTATTAGCTTCACTTTCCTCTTCTCCACCACTGTCATCCACGTGGTCTTGGGTAGGATCAACTTCACCCACTATAGACTATGCATCGCTTTGCTGCTGCCTGGGGGGTCGAGGGTGTTCATGCCTTCCTTGCACCTCTAGTGTCACATTAAAATTCCTCTGAAACTCGTTGATTGCCTTCAGGAAGACCTCATGTTTTGCACCCTCTAGTTGGCATGCATGTCTGCATCTGACTTCATCTTTATTTACCCTCATTGAGCCATCTCTTATTAGATTAACAAACTTTGGCAAGGAGATCTCAATGTGCAAAGAAACCTGCAAGGCAACAGAGAGAAACATGAGTCATTTGCATGACTCAGTAAGGGACCTCTTATTACCTTTTAAATTTTCATCATTCCTCATTTTCCAATTGTGCCACATTATTTTTGTAGTGAGAAAAACCCAAAACATTTTACATTCCTTATTAATTTTCTTATCAAGCATTAGTACATCTTTCCACAAAATTCTATCATTAGTATCCCAAATTTCAATATTGCCACAAAACATTTTCCAAATTTCCTTAGCATATAAATAGTCAAATAAAATGTGTTTTATAGATTCAGGGGTCTTGCATATATTGCACACATCAATATCATCACAGTTAGTTCTAAAAGGAATTCTTTGCAGCAAAGCCATCCATCTAAAAATATCCTTCTTAGGCTCTAGACCACAATGCCATAAATAATTTTTTTTGATGGCCACTCTTAAATATTGCTAAGATTTAAATTCTAGGAGGCATTAGATGAACAAAAATAGAGTTATCACTAGTTAGATTTTTATAAATTGTTTTAGCCTTAAGCTTAGAAAAAGACCCCCCATCAATCCAAACAATGCCATTTGCCAGATCCAGGGCCCAACCAACCTCAATGGGGAAAACAACAT